>PPHD01025720.1:0-11675 GCA_002909625.1 Bambusicola thoracicus
GTGAAAGGCTTGGAGAATATGCCCTATGAGGAGCGACTGGGGCTGTTTAGTCTGGGAAGGAGGAGGCTGAGGGGAGACTTTATTGCTTTCTTCCAATATCTGAAAGGTGCTTACAGTGAGAGCAGGGTTGGTCTCTTCTCACTGGTGACAGGATAAGGGGAAATGTCCTCAAGTTGCGCCAGGGTAAGTTTGGGTAGGATATCAGGAAACACTTCTTTAGAGAAAGGGTGGTTAAGCACTGGAACAGGCTCCCCAGGATGGTGACTGAGTCACCATCCCTGGATGTGTTTAAAAACCATTTGGATGTGGTGCTTAGGGACATGATTTAGAGGAGGGTTGTTAGGGTAGTTTGCTTAGGTTGTGGTTGGACTCGATCATCTTTAAGGTCTTTTCGAACCTGAGCGATTCTCTGATTCTATACATTTAAAGGAAAATTATATTGTTTTTGTAACATTTTGTTTAAATGTATGATAGTTTCTGATTTCCTCTAATTTGTTATCAATTTTTCACAGAACCACGACATAGGTAATAATTAGGAATGTAGAATGCAGCAGACTGCAGGTTTATCCAGCAATACCAGAGCTTCTGTTAGTGTTACTGAGTGGAGAGCACATCATGACTGTTCTTACTATGTTTCATTTATAACTATTTTTAATTGAAAGTTGACAGAGATTTCATTTCATATGCCCTTTTTGTCAGTTTTGTTTTTGAGAATAATGTGGCACGAGGGGTCACCTCTGTAAACAAAAAAAAAAAAGTCAGAATCTTTACTGAAACCTATTATACAATGGAAAATCAGGCATCAGAAATACAGTAATTACATAAAATAATTTTTTAACACTTCTGAATGCAAAGACTATACTGACATACAACTGATGTCTAGTACTTACCAAAGTTATTTTTGTATTTGTAGCTGAAAGTGCATGGATAATAGAAATTGAAAGTAGGAGCAAAATAAATAAATAAATAAAGCAATAAAATCATGGTGGAAACTACCTTTTTTCCCCTCATTGACTGGAATCCAAAATATGGGTTTAATTAAAACAGACCATATGTAGAAATGAAAGAGAAGAAAATTCTGCTGATAGGCTGTGGCATGCAGTGGAAGAATATTTGTGATTGACTAGAAAAAATATGACTCCATCCATGTTAATGGCATATTAACCTTATAGAAAGGAATGCTTTGACGAAAGTGAAGGATTTTGATTGGTGAGTGGCTCCCTTGATCTTCAATTTTCCTTTGTGACACACAGGCAGAAAATACTATTTCGATTCAGATGTTAATTTATGGAAAGAGATAATACAATATATCTGATTGCTTAATTATGTATCCCGGAGATTCATCCAGAATCCTTATAATACATCTTGATGACCTTTTAAAAGCAGAACTAGCAATTTGCAACTTTTATTGGGATTTAATCAACTGGACTATACTTTCACTTATTTTTCTGATGACAGTACAGACCCTCGTCTCTAACACCTTTGGTATATACTCTAATCACTATTCTCTAATTCAAAAAGCAGTCATTTCTCTGTGGTTTAAGTGAATTCAAGAAAGAATGCACCCTCCAACTCTGTCTCCCCATGCTTTAATACTGAAAAAGATGCCACAGTGATTTGATGTTTAGGGAGTTTCAGTGTGCTAGCAACAAGCAGTATGTTCCCAAATGAAGCCAGTAGTGAGTGCTGGAAGCTGTAAGATGTGCCATATAGTAAACAGTATGGAGAAAATGGATACTGGAAGTGCAATTCCTGTTTGTCCTGTTTCATTACACCAAAAACCAAAGTTTTTCTAGTGGAATTGTAAAGTGGCTAATTTAGAAATGTAGAAAAGACTCTTTATTGCATGGATTACAATTGACATAAATAATTAGTTGCCAGGAGGTGTGACTGAAGAAAAAACAAGATGGACTGAAAACAAACAAACAAACCCCAAAACCACTAACTCTTCATATGCGTAATAGGAGTGTCTCCATTATAATGGTAAATATGTAACTGCTAGGAAGGATGTAAATCCTTATGTTATCCTCCAGGGCATAACACCACATCTATAACTGAGCCTAGTAGTAACTCTCCCTTGAGTTTAGTGAACTACCAACTGCACAGATTCTTTTTCATTTGTTTCAAAAAACCTGTGGTTCTCTACACCGATTTCAGCCTGAAGCCTAGATCAATCTTCATCATCAGGGTATTCCTAGCTTATTATGGCTGACTGGTTGAATAACTGTAATAAGAAAGGTACCACTCATGACTGTTGCTCCAAAATAACAAAATAAACAAAACACACTTTCAAAAATTACATGTTCTGCTTGTGTTCTGTATTTTGAAGCATTAAGCCAAATAGATGGTCTTGAAATCAAAATTTCATCTTTAACATTTCACTACTCTCCTGCAAGCATCTTAATATAAAGATCTTAAGTAATAAAACTGCCTTAAGCAAATAAGAAAGAAAATATTTTCTGTTGCCCAATAAAGATACTTAGAATACTAATACTGTCATAGAGTTTATATAATACATTGCCAAGAATTGAAACTCCCTTCCTCCCTTCCTCCCTTCCTCCCTTCCTCCCTTTTCCAACTTTTAATTATCATTTTCTTTAAACATGTCTGCATGTCATGGTATATTATATGAAATAAGCAGATTTGTAATACATTCAAATTTTTCTTGATGTATACTTTAAGGAAAAACAAAATGACTCTGTTACAGATAAAAATCTAGGAGAGGTAAATAGTCCACCAAATAAATTAACAAGATATGTGGGAACACAAGTATTTCATGGCGTAGTCTTGGTAGTACTTGCCACTTTCAGTGCACAGCAGTTTGTGCCTGCAGAGAGCTGGCATTAAATGTTTGAACATACAGTGAAAAAGATGTGACTTCTGAAAGTGCTTTAAATGCTTGTCTACATATGCTGTGTAATGCACATGCTGCTCTATGTGTATCGGATGTACTTAAGAGTTACTGAGTAGGTAGACTGGGAAAAAACATATTACTTTCAAGAGTTCATAGACAGAACAGAGGGAGAGAGTTTTCTTTTTTAAATAGTTGCAATTAACCTCTGTGAATTTCTATGGAATTGTAAGTGGGTTTATATTTTAAAGACATTACTGGCTCCCAGATGTTATACAATTTAAGACATATTTTAGAAGCAAATTGCATGATGAAAGGTAAGTAAATGAGCAAATATTCTTCTCTCAACAGATTTTAATTTCATTTTATGTGGCTATATTCTCAAGTATAACAGATGATGGATAATTCTATGAAGAGAGACATGCATTCTAGATTTTGTTAAAAAAAATGACCAGCTCACATATGACTAAACTTTTAAATGAAAGTGCATGTTCACTTGCTTAGTTATCTAATTTGAATGACTAAAACCACCAGTACAGTATGCAAATATGCTCAGAGTTAAGTATAGTCATGCACATGTAGTACTAGCCTTATTGGGTCAGCAGACTAAGAATGAAAAACTATCATCCTGGAAAAAAGAGAGAACAGTTCCCACTGTTGGATATTGAAACCTCTACTTGGGACAAGTTTGCGTTAATTAGTGTGAAGCTAATTGGCTGCATCTAGTAGCTGAGCAAAGTGAGATTTGGTCCTCCCTTATTAATCATTTAACACTAAAACTGTTTATTTTCATGCTCAATGAGATTCTTGTAGCATACCAGCTGTCTGAACAACAATGAACCATCAAGTCTTTTTGAAAAGTTCTGCATGACAGCTTACAGACTGTGACAATTATACTTGGCCAGAGAAGAGGATGTCACGTAACACCAGTGTTTATAGTGAAGCACGCTCTGATCTGATGGATACATCTTGATATCTTAACATGTCATACTGCATTTCCTGTGAAAACTTAAAAAAGAAAAAAAAAAAGTTTGTGAAACATTGTCTCTCACCTTAATTTTGAGTCACAAAGAGATGCTAGTTGTTTCTCAGTGCACTTGACAGACAGGAAGACTTTGCTTGATTGCTGGCAGGTAGTTACTGTGAAAAGCCCACCCAGTTCCAGCTTTGGTGTACAGATCTCTCCTATTCCTCTGGCAAATTTCCCACTCCTCCTGCCTTCTCTGTAGAGCAGAGATTGATTTATGTGCTGTGCCATCTCTGCTTATGGCTCTTTGTAAAATATCTCACTTTGTCTCTCTGCATACCAGCTGGTTTCCGTTTAACAAGTTGACTGGGTGACTCTAACATTGAGCATTGTGTATATACACTTCAAATGATTCAATTCCTACTTCCTGGTGCAGACAGCTATTCAGTTGTCAGAAGAAACAGACAAAGGAGGATGTATCCCCCTCTAACAAAAGAGAAGGGAGAACTGGCTGTAGCAGGCATGGAGAAGACGGTTGTACTCAAGTTCTTTGCCTGAGTCTCCATTGGCAAGGCTTCCCATGCCTCTCATGTCACTGAACCTCTAGGCAAGGGTCATGTTGGCAAAATGTCTCCCACTGTCAGACCAGAGACTCCCTTATGAGGCTGGATGCGTCTATGGAGGTGAACAACATGCATCCCAGGGTTCTGAAGGAACTGACTGATGTGGTCGCTAAACCATGCTCCATCGTGTTTGAAAAGCCACAGCTGTCAAGTGAAGTCCCTGGTGACTGACAAAAATGGAAACAATGCCCATTTTTAAGAAAAGGAGAAAGAAAGACCCAGGGAACTACAGGCTGATAAGCCTCACATCTTTGCCTGGGAAGATCGTGGAGCAGATCATCCTAGAAGATATGTTAAGAACATGCAAGATAAGGAGGTGATCAGTGACAGCCAGGCTGACTTCACCAAAGGCAGATTGTGCCTAACCATTCTGGTGGCCTTCTACAGCGGAATGTTGGGATCAGTGGACAAAGGAAGGGCTTATACTATCTATCTGGACTTGTACAAGACCTTTGACATGGTCTCCCACCACATCCTTCTCTCTAAATTGGAGAGATGTATTTTAAGCCTGGACCATTCAGTAGATAAAGAATTGCTAGGCTGCTTATAGCCAGAGGGTTGTAGTCAGTGGATCTATGTCCAGATAGAGGTTGGTCACAAGGGTTGTCCCTCATGGTTTCATCTTGGGACTGGTGCTGATTCAACATCTTCATCAGTGGTGTAGACAGTGGGATCAAGTGCAACCTCAGCTAGTGTGCTCATGACACCAAGCTGAGTGGTGTAATTAGTATTCTGCCTAAATGCTAGAATTCTACCATTGGTAGAATTTCTTGGTCTGCTTTTCTATTCTGCTGAGTTTCTGATTCTTTCCCTGTGCTTTTTTTTTTTTTTTTTTTTTTTTTTTAGGGAAAATAGTTACAAAATCAAGACTGGAAATAAAGTTCAATTAATGCTTAATTCCTTTGACTGTGTCTCTCTGATGTTCTTCCCATCATCCAAGTGTCACCTTTTAATGTAGCATTAAAGTTCTGCATTAGAAGGACTAAACCATGCTCTGATATTGTCAGTGGCATATTAGAGCAGTTGCAGAACCCATTGTTGCTCTCAGTGCTATGTTTTTCAGTCTGAGCGTGATGTTTTATGGGTGTCAACTCTAAGATGCCAGTCCTGAGTCTGTTTAATAGATTTTCCATTGATTAGCCATTTTCTGTGTATTCCGTTAAGATGGATGCTAAGATATGTTTCTTCTTTTGCTTGAAGCAGTTGGCCATTTCTCCTCTATAATGCTAAGAAGTTTGTGTCTCTAATGTTTGAAGTTCATGTTTTTCATATGTCACGTTATTAACGACACTTCTAATGCCCCAAAATATTTCTGTATTGTAGTAGCATGCTGTAGAGGAAGACCAACACCAAGTCCAAATTAATAGATGCATTCTCTGCAGCTTCAGTGGGTTTAGGACCAGGCCAAAATTTAAATGCATGTATAGTAGTGTGGAAAATATTGAGACTTTAAGAGTGACTGAGTGATCTAACATGGATGTTGAAAGTCACCCAAGCATGCAGGCAGACTATGGTGTGTTTTCTGACTAATTTGCCTAAGAAATTAGGAAACATTTTAGAAAATTAAACTAGGTGACTGTGAATCCATATTCATAGATTCCCAAAACCAAACCACTTCATTCGAAGTTATCTCGTACCTCTTCATGGATCAACACTGTGCTGTGTAAATTTATCCAGCGAAGCTCCAAATATGTTTGTTTTTCTTTCTTAATATGGAGTCACATTCTATTAAATATTTAGTAGGTAAAACAATGTGAATTCTGTGCATAGTTTCTTTCTATTAATTTTGAATTATATGAGAAAAAAATTGATGAAAGAGAAGCGTATCTGGAATAAAGTTATTATTCTCACCCTTTCACAAGCATATAATTTTTTAATGTATTTTTCCTTTTGTTTCAAGCATTTGTGATTGTTTTCCAGGATGGTTTTGAAAGATGTTGGCTCTGTGATTGAATTGCTTGATTAGATGTTTGAATAATACGAGCCTTTTCAGATGAAATAAGCGCATTCAGCTTGCCAGATTTTTTAGCCTTGAGTTGTTAACTCCCTAATGTCAGTTATGAAATATGTTAAAAAATGGATGATAATGTGTTTGGCTTTCAGAAACATGGGAAATATTGCAGTCTGAGTAAGTCTGTTAGGGCTCAGTACTGTGGTGGATAATGGGGCTGGGGCTGATCATTACATCTCCTTCTAGCCCTGGCATCACAGAGTGAGTATGGCTAAGTGGATTCCTGATGGCTGTCTTCTAGTAGAAAGCTATCCAACTTCAGAGCCTCTCTTCATGTAAAAAATGGTGATATGTTAGTCACCCTACATGATAATAGTGTGTAACTTCAGTCCAAAGCCCTTTCACTGTCTGATACTGAAGTGATATTTATTTTTCAAACTAATGCTCAGCATAAAGTATGCAGGAGCCTTCACAATGAATGATGTGCTGCTAATACAAACACTCAAATGGACAGATCTCCTGTAGGTACAAGTTATATAATTGTAGTTTTGTATATTACGTGGAATTTTATGTCAAGACCAAATGTACAACAGAAAAGAACTGTGTTACTTTGCATGATTTGTGTCCTATGAAAGGGACTGTTACATTGTAATACAGCTCTTGAAACTTCACTTAAAATTACTTTCTCTATGAGAATAAAATAAAGATTATTTTGATAGAGTAGCTTGTAACTGTGCACAAAGAGGTCTGATCAGATACAGGATTTGCTTAGAGGAGTAGTGCTTCATAAACAAGATGAACCTGACATAGGAAAGTGGACAGCCTTGCTGAAAGCTGGAATGTGTGGGTAAATCCTTCAAATTGCATGTTGGAAATCATATTACTGGTTACCAAAAACTAATCTGTGGTCCCACTCATGCTTTTTGTTGGGAGATTAAAGATATAAATCACTAAAAACTAGTAGAAGCCAGTGGCACAGGAGATGAATTAAAAAGAAATTATACAAGCCTCTTATGTTCTCAGCTTGGTTATGATATAGGATGATCTAAGTTGTTCATTTTATTTTTGTATCAGGCAAATGAGTATCTGTTCTACTGCCATAAGAACTGAAGGAATATTTACTACTGTCTTCAGAGGGAGTACAATTAAGGACCACCACATATTGCTGAATCACACTCTGTATGCAATTATTCATTCTTTTTGCTACTTCTAATTGGGTTATATCTCTTACTAAGTATAGCTGTAGCTGAACTTTCTTACAAAGATTTCTGCATTTCTTCAGGCAATGTTTCATTCTCCTTTCTCATGTTCACTTGAAAGCCTGTCCTCTGAAATCATTCTGTGCTTCAGGTTTTAGGAATCAGATGAAAGTGAAGAGTGCTTTCATCCCCCATAGTGTTTAATTCCATAGTTGTCTGACTCAGTTATTTTAGATAGTCTTATAATTTTGCTGTTACGCAAACTGAACGGAAATTATATAAAGGAGAAAAAAGAGGTTTTTGATTTATTTTATTATTTTATATTTGTGAACGCTGTCCAAGGTAAGCGATTGCTTTTATAGAATATTTACAGGAAGTGCTATTTTCCTCCATTGAATTTAAAAGCAACAGAGAGCGTGTGTATGTATGTATGTATTGGTGTTAAGCAGTCATCTGCACAAACAACCCATTACATAGAATCATAAATTTGACACCCCCTATTAAACAGTTTTCATCTGTATGCCACTGAAGCAGACTGTAATAATCAGAACATATTTTCACACTTATCTTGAAAAAGGTGAGGAAAAGGGAGCTCACACTGCCATAGACCCACATGGCTGCATTGTCTCTGTTTGCTCAGTATAACAAATGGAGCTAATTGCCCTGCATAGCAGTGGATAACTGAAGTTTTGAATTTCAGCTTTCCTTGGAGTACTAGCAGGAAAATCAGCCACATAGAGCACTGAAATTTCTTTGTCAGTGCCTGATACAATATTCTTTACTATTTCTTCTCTCTGTGCGTCAACCTCAGATTTTATTTTATTTTATTTTGTTGTGAATTTGCTTGGAAGCCCTTTATCATATATCATACTTTGCTGGAAAAAGTAGGTTAAAGTGAAATTAATTCTCTACAGAATTTGAAGAATGGTATGAAGGTCAGTTCACTAAGGTACCTATAAAGAACCAAATGCCAAGTAGTAAAATATGAATCAGTGAAAATGCCAGGTAGTAAGTGTAAAAAATTCTGACTGAATGAATTCCCCTGTCAGGTACAAAACACCCTGCACCACAATACTGTGCTGTGGAATTTCCATTCTACTTGATGTAAAGAGAGGATAAAAAGCTTCTTGTCAGACTAAAAAGCTTATAGTATTTCACTGAATAACATTAAGGATGATGGCTGGCTCTCTTGCAAAAGGAGGAATTGAGGACTTCTATCTGGGCCAAGGGGTTAGCAGAGTATATTGGGGTAACTGTAGAGACTGATGGAATATTTACTAGGAAAAATTCAAGATTAAAGCAGTTTGGAGGATTTGAAATTCAGTTTATATCTCGCTGTTTAAAAAAACAACAAAAACAGCACAACAGACCCTTATGGAAAGCAGTAAGATTTTAATTAAGTAATAGAAATCTTGAAATATGCATCAATAATTATTATCAGGCATCTTTTACGGACCACCTAAAAATATTTCACCAACTTTTTGGACAAAAAATTACCTTTTAGAAGATTTCACCGCTTAAAATGGTGGTGAGAATAATAAAGGATGAAATTCCTTCTAGAATGAGACACTGAACGATTTGCCTCTTAGGGTAAAAACCAGTAAATTTGAGATGGATTGTTTAAAGGGAACTACAAAAATTGTATCAGCTTCAGTGATAGAGCTGCCTCTGATATTGAACTAGGTTTAATGAGAAACAAGCATTGCATTAGAAACAAAGCCAGTAATATATCGATAGGTAAGTGACACAGAGTTTTCTGAATAGAATGCATTAACTGAAGGAACTAAAGCTAGAAATGTTTTAGTACTGCAAGATACAAAGTGAATAACTGAATGTTAAGGGTAAGCTAAATGGCAGGCAAAAATGTTATCTAAAAGACTGATTTATGAATTTCATTGCCTATACTAAGTACACTGTCTTGGGAAGTAACTAAGATTATCTGAATTATTAAAATGAGATGTTTGGGGGTCTTCTGCCTTTTTTTTTATCTTTTTTTTTTTCTTTTCTTTTCTTTTTTCCAGTGTATAAGAGAATTATAGAATCACAGGAGTTGGAAGGGACCTCTGGAGACCGAGTCCAACTCTCACTATGACTATGACACTCTGACTATCTCATAGAAATTTCATTTTAACTGCAAATGTCCAGTTTAGTGAGAATTTCTCATTTAACACTGAATCTGAAATTATTTAATGACAGCCATGAAGTTATATTCTCATTATATGGAAATTGTAGACCCTTATTAAGAAACTTTTGTCATCTAATTTTTTTTTTAAATTAATCTTATTCTTTATAACACAACTTTTGATCTTTAATTTAAATCTGAAATTCTACCAGTTCAGTTTTTTTTTGTCATGGCAGATATATAACCATGCTGTGTTTTCCTGTGTAGAGGAACTATTACTACAACTCATGCAAACTGATTTAAAATGTAATATGCGATGCATTACATTTTGTTTTCAGTTTCAACATCTGTAAACAGTGCAATTATCAAGAAATTGTATTTTTTTGTATAGTGTCGTTTTCACATCCTGATAAACCATTTTTCTAACAGCGTATGACCTTTTTGCTGCATGCATTTGGGACAGGAGAGTAAATGTATGGTATGGGGTACACCATCCAATATGCTTCATGGAAATATTTAACCACCAACTCTACTAATAGCATCACTCTCCCTAATAGAGATAGCTTTGAAGATATTTCAGTTTATTGGTAAATTTTCAGTGAAGAGAATTTGTTGTCTCTTGTACAGATACTGTCTGCATTGTGCTTTCTTCAGATGGATTGTAGTCAATGATAGTTAAAACTCACAGAGAAGAAAGAAAAAAGGGAAGAAAAAAATTAAACTTCCAAAATTTTGGAATCATTAATGAATGCAAAACAAACAAACAAACAAATAAAAAAACCAGAACTGGATCTTAATGAATAGAAATGACTCTGACCAGCTTCTTACTTGCTATTTTACATTCTTCATCATATCTGTCTTTTTTTTTTTTTTTTTTTTTTTGCAAAGTCTTGTAAATAGCTAGTCTGCATTGCTAGGACTATGAGATACAACTAAGAACACAGAGTATAAAAAAATTTATCTCAAGGACAATTGATTGCTTATTGTGAAGTTCTTTATTATGCAGTGAAATTAAATTGGAGCATGATTTCTGCAGCTTGTAGGGCCTTTTTGTTTCTTTCTGTCTGTGTTATATGTGTATGTTCTCCAAAGACCTGGTCCCATAACTTATCATTCTTGATCACTGCTGAAGTGGAAACCAGTTTCTCTGCTTTTTTGTTTTGTTTTGTTTTCATATAAGAACATGAGTATTCATAGAAAGAAAGATTTAATGGTGCCCTGTCAGAGTCTTACTAACCCTATACTCTGACAGGATTAAGTGCATTAATTGAATCTGTTCACATTCATTGTGCTGAAGAGTTTATGCATCTTGTTCTACTGTGCACTGGGCTGAAACTTTCGCTTTGGATTACTTTTGTGTGTGGGAAACTGCCTAGTTCTTCCACCTGCAAAACCCCTACTTGTATATGTAGTTTATCTTCTTTTATCTTGCTTTCAAGATGTTTGTGTGGAGCTTTGAAGATCCATCTCACTAGGCAAATTTTCCAATGCCGGTTTCTCATTCTCATTCTTATTCTTCTCAAAGAATTGTTCTTGTTGTATAAAAATAGTACAGCTAAACCTATTGACAAGCTCTGCAATTGGGGGTAGGATGACCTACTTGTCCGTACAGCAGATCTATGAAATCCGTATTAATTTTTTTGCCTTCCATTGGGATGAATGACAGTCATTCTTTGGAAAAGTACTTACCACCTTCATTAAGAAAAATGATCTAGTATTCTGTTGAGGAGAATTTTTGAATCTAACTTATGCTTAGAAAAAAAGAGCTATTTATTTTTTTTTGCCCAAGAGTTTACGTGCAGTATTTGGCCATATAATATAATATATTGGAAAGTTTCAGGAAATAGCTCCTTAGATTAGACATGAGAAGAGGATGAACCCAGTCTCTTGCATCCTGGGTAAATAAATACAAAAGATCACAAATCTGTAATGAAAAAAAAAATCATTAGATATAGATATGAT
>PPHD01025722.1:0-11674 GCA_002909625.1 Bambusicola thoracicus
AACTTCTTTGAAAAGAAGCATTTTTTTCCAAAAGCCTTGAAGAAAATGAGTTTCTGTACATGCCACTGAGTGCAGAAGGCGTACTCACAGACAACACTGTGAGTAATTGCGGTTTCCTACTTAGATTTTACACAGTAGCTGGAATAGAACCCATGGTAAATCCAGATTTTACTGATGTAATTGATCTTACAGGGTGGGAATTCCATGTGCTGTCGTATTATAAATATTTCTAAACAATGAACTAGAGGTGCATAGATTCTTTTACACTTAAGGCTGAGGAAGAGCACTGAACTACTCTTATAACGTGCAATTCTTTTCTGGAGAACTTTAAGAATAACTTCCGAAAGCTTACATGTGGAACGGTGGAAACATTAGGTATCTGTAATTCATAGAAACAGTCTTTTCTGCCTTATACACACAGATATTGGGAGAATCTTCTCCAAGTATATCATCAAAGTTATGACATAACTGTATTTTAATTGACATTTGATCTTCATGGTTCATATGTTAAGCATGAACAAAGAAAAAAAAAAAGAAACAAACTACCCACAATTTATGAGGAAAATAATACAAAAATAATGATCTATTGGGATCTGAAAATGGTAATGAAGATATTGCCTTATCCTTTGGCAGACCTCTTTGTACAAGTGCAGTCTAACACTGAAAACTCCTAAATACTCTTGACTCCATATTTCTGCCCTTGAGGTGCCCTGGTCTCCAATATTTCTTTGACAGGGCATGTATGTGATTACCCAAATCCTTACAACAAATCTCATGCCTGTGCCTGGAAAAATCATGGGACAGATAATTCTGAAAGACATGTTAAGCCACATGAGGGATGAGGAGGTGATATGAGACATGAGGTATGGCTTCACTATGAGAAGATTATGCCAGACCAGTCTGGTGGCCTTGTATGATGGAGTGACAACTTTGGTGGACAGAAAAACTGATGTTGCCTACTTGGACTTGTGCAAGGCCTTTTACATTGTCCTGCATGACATCCTTATCTCTAAATTGGAGAGATACAGATTTGAAGGGTGGACTATTCAGTGAATACAGAATTGGTCAGATGATTATAGCCAGGGGATTGTGGTCAACGAATCTATATCCAAGTGGAAAACGGTGGTGAGTGGTGTCCACCGGTAGTCCATTTTGGGACCAGTACACTTTAACATCTTTTTCAGCAACATAGATCATGGGGTCTAGAACACCCACAGTAAGTTTGTGGACAGTATGAAGCTGAGTGTTGCAGTTGTTATGAGAGAAGGAAGAGATGCCATCCAGAGGTACCTGGACTGGCTTGAGAAATGAACCCGTGTGAACCTAATGAGGCTCAACAAGGCCAAATACAAGGTGTGTCAGGGAAATCCCAGATAGGAGTACAGTCTGGGAGAACTCCTTGAGAGCAGTCCTGCTGAGAAGGACTTAAGGGTCCTGCTAAATGAAAAACGTAACAAGCCAGAAGCATGTGCTTGTAGTCCAAAAGGCCAATAGTATCCTGGGATGCATCAAAAGAGGAGTGGCCAGCAGAGAGAGGGAGGTGATTGTCCCTCTACTCTGCCCCTGAGAGCCCTCATCTGGAGTCCTGCAAACAGGTCTGGGGCTCCATCTCAGGAAAAATGAGGAATTTTTGTTATGAGTCCATAGGAGGGCCATGAAGATGATCAGAGGGCTGGAGAAACTCTCCTATGATGACAGGTTGAAGGAGTTGGGCTTGTTTAGCCTGGAGAAGAGAAGGCTCAGAACAGACTTCATTGCGGCTTTCCAGTACTTAAAGGGAGCTTCTAAGCAGGAGGGAAATCAACTTCTTACATGGGTAGATAGTGATAGGACAAGGGGGAATGGTTTTAAATGAAGAGATGGAAGATTTAGATTAGATAGGGAAAATTTTTCACTGAGAGGGTGGTGAAGCACTGGCACAGGCTGCCCAGAGAGGCTGTGGATGCCACATCGCTGGAGGTGTTCACAGCCAGGTTGAATGGGGCCCTGGGCAACCTGTTCCAGTGCCTAATTGGTTTGGTTGTAAACCCTGCCCACAGCAGGGGTTTGGAACTGGATGAACTTTGAGGACCTTTCCAACCTGATCCATTCTATTATTCTGTAATGTTAATGTTAAACTCTTCATTAAAACATCTGAAGTTTTACACTAAATATATTGCTGTGTGTATTGAGTAAAAGAAACATCTTTTCCTCAACTCTTCTTCCCCTATATACACAATATGTATTGTGCTAAAGACTCAATCAAAATTTGAGCACTTAAATTGAACCTCTGTTATGAATCGGAAGTCTAGCTCAGTTATCTAATACTTCTGAGATGCACAGGTGTGAGGGGGAACACACTTTAGATGTCCAGCAATAGTATTTTACACAGGTACGTAATTTCATTTTACTAGTATGATGCAGCTTGATTTTATTTCCCCTAAGACTTTACTCCAAACTTGGAAACTGTTAATGAAAAGAATTGCTCCTCACCCAGTTAAATCAATTTGTTAGGCTGCTGCAAAGCTGAATTTTCTATGATGAGAAATAGCTGCCAGAAATAAAAGTAAATTTTCAAGTGTATCAAGATGTTCTAAAATCTGAAGGAAAAAAGATTAATTAGAAATGATAATAACAGAAGACATTCTGAACTCAAATAATTGAAATTTTTTTTTGAGAACACTAAATACATTTTAACACCAAAAATGTTTTAATATTCCATATATTTTCCCCATCAACTTTAGGAAAATCAGTCAATCAAATAGTCTCTTAAGCATTTGCTACACAGTCTTTCTATCTGGAGAAAACTGGCTTCAGTACCGTCATGGTCTGTAGGAATTTCCCTTTGGTTTATGTGCTGTGAACCGTATGGCATCCAGCCTGGTCAGAAAAGGCCGAGGAGAGTGTATCCACTCTGATAAATGAGAATGGAGAACTGGCTAAAGCAGACATGGAGAATGCTGAGGTACTCAACAATTTCTTGGTCTCAGTCTTCATTGGCAGTCTGGCTTTCCACATCTCTCAAGTTCCTGAACCTTTAGGTAGAGGATGGGGGAGAAAAATCCCTCACGCAGTAAGCCAAGAGCAAGTTCAAGATCGCTTGATGAAACTGCAGCTGAATATCTGCATGTCTATGGGGCTGGACAACATGCATCCCAGGGTCCTTAAGGAACTGGCTGATGTAGTTTCCAAGTCACTCTCTATCATATTTTAAAAGTTGTGGCTTTCAGGAGAAGTCCGCAGTGACTGGAAAATCCAAAGGAACCTGGACAAGCCATCCAAAGGAACCTGGACAAGTTTGAGAAGTGGGCCCATGTTAACCTAATGAGATTGAAGAAATCCAGCTGTACTCACAGACATGAGTACAGACATTGAGAGCAACCCTGCAGAGGAGGACTGGGAGGTTCTGGTGGATGAAAAGCTCAACATAAGCCAGCAGCTCAGAAAACCAACTGTATCCTGTCCTGCATCATAGAGGGGTGGCCAGCATGGTTAGGAAAGTGACTGTCCCCCTTGACTCTCTGTCCGTGTGAGGACCCACCTGGAATAATACATTCAGGTCCAGAGGAGGGCCATGATCAGAGGGCTGGAGAACCCCTCCTGTGTAGAAAGGGTGAGGGAGATGGGCTTGTTCGGTCTGGAGAAGAAAAGGCTCAGAGAAGGTCTCATGGCAGCCTTTCAGTACTTAAATGGGCTTACGAAAAAGATGGACAGAGAATTTTACACATTCTTGTAGTGTTAGGAAAAAAGGGGAATGGTTTTAAACTAAATAAAAGAAGACGTAGGCTAGATATTAGACGGAAATCTTTTACTCAAGAGTGGTGTAGCACTGAAACAGGCTGCCCAGAGAAGCTGTGGATTCTCCTGAAGGTCTTCAAGGCCAAGTTGGATGTGGCCCTGTGCAACTTGATCTAGTGGGTAGCAACCCTGCCCACAGCAGTGGAGTTGGAACTAGATGATCTTTGAGGTCCCTTCCAACCCGACATACTGTGATAATATTGTCTATTTAACAAGAGATCAATTACCTAACTCATTTAGCAAGAGACCTGTTACATATCTCATCCTCACACTTCAGTTTTCATACTTCTTAAATTAAATAATGTAAGAGAAAAAAAATAACTGCAAAGATATCTTTATAGATGCAACAGATGTCTACATTAAAAGGAACATATGGAGATAAGTCTTTGCAGTCCCTTTGCTGATGTGTTTTTGGTTTAATGACTTGCTGAAGGGGGAAAGGAATGGCTTAGAGTAGGTGAAAGGCATAGATAGTTGTTCCCCAGGGACTGGATTGTAAGCAAATGCATGAGGACTTGCTCCTCATGGATAGAGACACAAGAAGTTTTCCACAAGCATAATGCAGAAGAGCTTCAAAAAAACCCTTGTCTTTCTTCTGAAATGAGGGACAAAAGGTAACAGAAAAGGAAAGAAAGTGAAAAGGAAGGAAATGCAGTTGGTGAGAGCCTTTGGTATTCTCTGCTGTTTCTCTTAAAATCTGTTCTTGGAAATCAGTTCTGGCAGCTCTGTGTGGGGTATAATCAGAATATAAAGATTTCACATAGCTTTTACAAGTTTTTTTTTTTTTTTTTTTTTTTTTTAAGAGAGAGAGAACAGAGCCTTCTCTCTAAAAATCAGAAAGCAGTATGGAAGAAAAGTGTGTGCTATCTTTCACTAAGCAAATCTCCAGCAGGCTGTCTTTGAAAGTTACCTTTAGCCAAATGTTGCAACTGTTTGTTGATCTTCTGTCTTGTCCTTTTCTTTAGAAGCACCTGCTTCCCTCTTGGGTTGTTTATCCCAGCTGAAACAGGGAGAGAAAATGCTGTTTACAAGAGTACGTTAGAAGGAGACAGAGATGAAGGTGACAATTTGAGTTCAGATGGGGAGGAAGAGCACAGAACCGTGGAGATAATCCTGTCTGAGAATCATAGGTTGCTCCGCTGGCTCTTGCACAGTTTGTAGGGTGAAAGAGTTCAGGCCAGGTTCCTGGATGAAATCAACCTATTGCAGTGAAAAAGCTATGGCTAAGAGCTCCCATTCTTTATTGCTTTTTACTTCAGATTTTTGTCTTGTCTGCTGCTCCCACCTTGTGTTTATGTTTTCTATCATAGGCAAAAAATAATTGCTATCTTCAGGCTGCTTGTAGATAGTTCTTTTCATATATAATTGGTTGTTAAAATGGGCATTTCACAGGGCAGACCCCCTAACGACTAACTAAGGGACACTGCAACAAAAAGATACAGATGATTTTACTTCAGCAGGTCCCAATTTTCAGGGAAAGATTAACAGAGACCATAGTAATTTGCCACCTTTAGTCATTTGTGGTCTTGAGGGAGACATACTCTAACCTTTAGCCCAATTGCAACCAGAAATTTGATGTGTCACACCTATCCTCTGTTATCTTCTCTGTTATGTCTCCTTTCTGCTGAAATATTTGTGGACAGAGACACATTTTTAAAGCATTTGTACTTTCTTCTGACTGTGGATAAGAATGTAACAGAGACTTACAGGAATCTTACACCATCTACAGAGTCCCAGGGGAAGAAAATCAGCCAATTGGAAAATGCCTATTCAGGCTGAATTTATGTGGTGACAGTATCTGACATGTTGTGCTTTGACTGCCACTGAAAGGAGAAGTTCCCTCTCCCTCTATGCAAAACCTTACTTGTGCAAACACTGATGCTAATGTAGCTGTGCTTCAACTTGCAGCACAGAAATGAAATTGCTGCAGACTACAAATCTGAGGAGAGTGATTGTTTTTAGCTGTTTCAGTTCTTGAAGTGTTTGGTGTGAAGTGAACAATCATTGACATGCAAAAGAAGGCAGAAACAGAGAAAATAATGGGGCTGTTTTCTTTGCAAGCCCCACCCCCTGCACTCAAAACGGCTGTGCAGCAGCAACCTAACGCACAACTTGCTTAACATCATCTTCCTGTGATGGTGTTGTGCATTGTAGTGGGAGGTAGCCAACTGTCTGAAGCTAGGCTGCCAAAAATACCACTTCAGCCCTTGATGTGCTTGCTGAATGAGTAGTATTTTTGAGTTTTACCTGAGAAGTATCTTATTTTTCCTTGCAGGGAGCTATATATGAAAACCACTGTTATAAATTTTAAGGAGACAGAACATCAGTGTTACTTAAATGATATTTAGGAGAGGGGGAGCATGCTCTGGGTGACCTGCTGCTCTACAGGGTTGAATACAGTGAAGGAAATAAAACCCTTATGTCATGATAGATTTTTTTTTCACAATATAGTAGCTGCTGTAGACTCTTTTCTTGTGAGGTATTTGGAGGAAATTGAGTGTTGTGCTGCAGATGATAATTTTCTGTGGGTGGCCAAATAGGTGACTCATGGGACTGGCTTGATTGGTTGTTTATGCTATTAAGTCTTAGGGTGCATACACTTAATTCTGTTTGTCTTAACCAAGATGACTTGCACCTAGGAAATTCATGAACATGAAGGCAATAAAACTTGACCTGAGAACTGAAGTACAGAAAGCCAGTCATTATATAGTAACTAGAAGTAACTGTAAACCTTTCTTCTAAGCCCTCCTACTCCATTACCTAACAATGTTCACCACCACTGATTTAACCAACTGTCCAAAGCAAATAATAAAATTCATGGAATATGCTTGTAAACAGGAGAAGTGTTAGGTGTTAAAATATTTCAGTTCTTACTGGTTTACGTTTTAAATTTTAGACTATTTAAAAGTAGGTAGAGAATGAGAATATACTAATGCTTAGGGCTATAGGCAACTATAAGCTGAATGAGAGAACAGTCACAGTCATCATCACTCCGAAAATTTGCTTCTGTCTTTTTTCTGCTGGAATCATGTGTTCAGCCTTGGTTACCTTATCATCCTATCTCAAAAAAAAAAAAAAAAAAAAAAAGAGATAATGTGTGAATGTGCACAAAAGCTTATTGAAAGCATGAAGAAAGAAACTATGATGTAAAAAAGAGCTGAAATTGTTTAGTTTAGAGAGTAGGTGAGTAAGTGGGAGTCTGTGTGCATGGAGGGAAAATGTCCTAAGGTAATCAGTGGAGTAAAATAAGATGGCCCTGTCTCTCTTATAGGGGAAGTAATATGAGATGCTGTGAACTAAACAAATTGTTTTTACAGAAAATATAATTAACTTCTGGACCAGGATATAGTGAGGTAAAAAGCACAGCACACACACGCACACACACAAAGCATAGAGAATATAGAGGTGTTTTTTTTATTTTTTTTAAGGTAGATTAAATTCATAGTTATTAGCATAAATCTGTTGTTTACTCTAGTAAACAGTCAGAGACGCAGGCAACTTTTTTAATGGTGAAGCTTTACCAGGAAAGGGACAGTTAAATATCCTGCAGATGCTCCCATCCTCAATGCTATTATGCTAGTTTACATTAGTAGAGCTGATCCAGATATTGGCCTCTAAAAAACCTCTGGCATCTTTCTCCATCATATATGGCATTGGCCACATGCTCTAAAAGAACACTGAATTAGTGAGCTGCAACAGCATGACAGTATGGTGAAGACTATATTTTCTTAGTAGTGAAGATAAAAGTGAAGTTTTAGTTTCACAATATTTCTTAACTGAAAGCAACTTTGTGTTGCACAAGTGTAGCTTAATCTTGAATTTTAACTGTGGTTCATGGCCATGAATAACTGAAAATAAGATATTTCCTCTGATTAATTCATGTCTTACAGCAGGTCAGTGTTGATTAAAAATTTTGACTATATCATAGGGAGTAACATCTTGGTTAAATTAAAAATCAGAATGAGTTGATCTTCCAAAGATTTCTATTTCTTAAAAACTGTACATACAATTTGATTATACATTTTAAATGATTACTTATCATTAAATTATAGATGTATGTTTGGAATATGTATGGGATTTTTTGACACTACATGCACTGCTGACATAGGTAAGGCCAAGGACTATTGTTGGTGTGTGCATGTTTCATGTTAAATCAGCTTTGTTTAGTCAGATGTCTAAGAAGTGCCCCACTACCTAGCAAGAACTGGAATTTCATGTAGAACTGTCTGGGCATTCTTTTAGATGATTACATAGATAACATGCCAAGGAATGCAGCTCTGCTAACAGAGTATTAGCAACATAGCCATTACCATAAAAGAATGACTTTTTCTAAAAGGTTTATCTAAAAGTTTATTATGTAACACAAACAGCCTAGAGCCATTGCATTTTTATGAGCTAATTCTTACTGTCAGTGACACTGTCCAACCTCACTGACCTCAGCTAGCCTGTCCAAGTGGGTCCAAGAATGTATGACCTTTTGACCAATAGTCCTACTACCTCTGTTATCTCACTAAGCTACGTAAATAGTTGAAGGATTTTTATATTTGAAATCCAGTTAGATTTTTTTTTTTAATTGCATCTGGTAAATAGAAATGTGTAGTAAGTACAGTTAACTGAAAAAAAATGGTGTGTGTTGGAGAGAAATCTGTTTAAACACAATTTCATGTTTTACTTTATGTAACTGGCATCTTTAGCAGGCTTACTTTTTTAACGAAAGCTGAGTGAGAGCCATATGAGCACCATGAAGATGGTCTGCCACAATGATGTGAGAAACTTTGTTTCTAATATTTATTGTCCTATCATGATTAAAGGCAGGGATGTGTCTTTTCTTGCATTAACAAACAATGGGATTTTTACAGATTTAGTGGTTCCTGATCTTTTTGCCATTTCCATAAAATTGATCCAAAAGAAGAGGAAGTCTTCTTTTACAGTTCTTTACAGGAGTCTGGTGAGAGCCATTTCCTAAGACTTTGAATTAAATTCTACTTTGTGTTACGCATTGTATGGATTTAAATTCAGCACTGCCATAGAGTAGGTGAGAGAATCGAAAGGCACAGTAGGGTGTTGCTTTCCCTTTCCTTTAAATCCTGTATATGATAGTTCTGTTTATATTTGCCTCAATCTGATAGGGTAAATTATTCCTACTTTCTGGTTATAAGGTACTTGTAAAATTAGTTCCAAACTTAATTTTCATGTGGATGAAGTGTTTGCCAAAAATTGCAAACAAGCACCAGCAAATCATCAAGTAAATTAGCCTTAGTAGAGTAAATTCAAGTACTCATGTTAAGAGCATTTTAGTTCTAATAGGTTTGAAGTAGTTTGATGTGCCTCAGCTTCACCTTAGTCAAACAGTTCTACAAAAGGATTCTACAGAAAACTGCGATGATATTCTCTTCATTTGCAAAGCTGATCTATGATCTTGAAGTGACATTCCACCAACTTTGCTCTAATTTACTGTGTAGCCAAAGTTAACGTAATTCTGAGCCCTAATTTGAAGAGTATTACATTCTAATCTTAACCTAAACTAACCTAGGTTTATTCTTAAAAAAGAGTGAACTCTCCAGTATTTCAAATCAAATATCTCAATTGTGACACCGTTTGTTTGATAGTCATTTACTCCACAGACATATTCACATATATTTTATTTACTCAGAATAGTCTGAATAGAATATCAAATATTTTCACTTCTTTGTTGCATTTTATATCAGAAGTTCAGAATGAAGATAATTCTCAAAGCTACATATTCTGGGGGAAAATACAGTATTTGAAGTCACAAAAGATATCAGCATTTTATGATGTCATGCAATCCGTATTCCTTCTAATAGAACACTATTCCTCTCTAGTACAGTTCTTAAAGGACTTGAGCCCTAAGGCTTTTCAAATGGAAATACATGAGATAATTTCTAGGGTGATGTGATCTTCAAGGGGAGAGAAAATCCTTATGTCCTGAGTTACCTATACCTAGGATGGAGCAGTAGATATGTTTCTAGTCTAGTCATACTGTACTTTGGAATAGAACTCTAGTTTAGTAAGGAAAGAATTTTTTTGGCTTGGAAATTACCAGACTTCTAAACTTGACACCCATAGTAAAGGGATATTAATAACTTGTGATATTTTTCCTTAAAATTATTTTCATGAAGTAATAAATATTTGAGTGGTTTTAAGCTTGGATTTTATCTGTATTCGAAGATAAAAAGGCAAATTTTCTCTCTGGTATCTGATAGTAGGGCTTAGTGGTTACATCAGGGCACTGTATGACACAATACCTGAGAGTTCGGCATTTTCATTTTGATTGGCTTTGTGAATTTGACAACATTTTTTTTTCACTCTCAACATCTCCGTCTCCTCATCTGCATAATAAATAGAAAAAACATAGCTGTGTTTTGAAAAAGATTTGTCACAATCAGATGAAAACAGCAACATGAAAATTAATATATAACTTAATACCTCAGGAAGTAGAAAGATGATTCACTGCAGTCTCAAAGCTAGCATGACTTATATTGAGATGGCATGAATCTAACCTGTTTTCAGAAACATTTCAGCTTTTTTTCCAATTTCAGTATGAGACAACTGCCCCTGGTATACTGAAGAATGAAAGCAGCTGAGGTAAAAATAGAGAAACTGGACCATTTTTATTTCAAAATTATTATACACACAACAGCAATATATTAGCAAAATAAATGATACTTTGGCCTATTGGAATGATGGCTGAGTATCTTTTTTTCCTCTAATTGCATAAAAATCGAGGTTCATTTATTTCACATTTTCCCCTTCAGTAAAGATGTCATTGTCATCAATGTATTTTTATCTCCAGATACTGTAGGAATATTTTACCTGTGTAATTACAGGAGCGTAAATCCCTTGTAAATGTATACATATTCTACTTGGTTTTATTTTTCATTATTTTTCCAACATCACATGAAAAATAAAGGAAAATACCAGTAGGTACACAACAGTGCAGTTGGATTTTGAGAAAACTGGAGTGAGATTAATACGTATTCTGACCTGAGGCTTTTCTAATCCATGATTCAGTCTCTGTTGCTCGGTATAAGAATAGTCAAAGTTAATAACTTTGAAAATAATCTCTTAATCTCTGGCTATTATTTTGAAACAAAGGTTTTACTTTCAAGATTTACTGAAATATCCCTAAAGAATTGCCCAAATGTATTGTTTCCAATAATACACTGAATGTAGTGTGTTGGTGATTCTAATTTCTGCTCAGGTGGAGGTGAGGATGGTGAAAAAAATTAAGTAGATATCATATGGCTGGTACTTTGTTCCTTAGGAGCTGTGAGAACGAATTGACAATTTGTCCATGTAGGGAAGACAGCTAAAATAAACACTAATGAATACTGTGCTCTACACTTATTCTTGTACGGCTCCTTTTCTTGCCAAACTGTGCACACTTCTAAAGCAGAGTGTCTATTTATTCAGGAAAAATAGCTGTTTTAATCTCACATGTCAATAAAGATCAGACTTCATATATAGTTCAAATGGTTTGTTGTTGCACATAGATCTTCTCTAAACATAAACATACATTTTTACTCTTTAAAGTGTGATTATGTGCTAGCCTTATTAAGCCAGTCCAAATACATGTGGATAATACAATGTTAGTCTTGGTAAATGCAAGTTAAATTTCTAGAAACAGCTTTAGGCAAACAAAAAAGTGCAGGCATAAGTGTTTCTGCGTATCTAAGACATGGTTAACATGATAATCTGAATGTCACTGCAAAAATCGTTGTTCTCAGTGATCATAGCAGGTCTTTTTACAAATTAAAACCAACCTAACTGCCAACCTGATACAGTTGTGTTGTATTCTGAGTATATCTGAGAACTCTCCTACTTTTCTGTCATTAAAACTTCGCTTTTACATCAGTTTCCAGGTATGCAAACTGGC
>PPHD01025723.1:857-11674 GCA_002909625.1 Bambusicola thoracicus
TAAATGCATGCACGGATGCCGTGCGTTTTCTTTGAGTACCTCACTGCAAATGCCCTTTGACCAGGACCCTGTTTTAATTTGAAACCCTTACCCCTTGTCCTATCGCCACAGACCCCGATAAAGAGTCTGTCCCCTTTATCCCTTTTATAACCCTCCTTTAGATACTCAAAGGCTGCTCTCGGGTTTCCCCAGAGCCTTCTCTTCTCTGTGCTGAACAGCCCCAGCTCTCAGCCTGTCCACATAGGAGAGGTGTCTGGCTTAAGTCTACTCGCTTGTTGGCCATGCCGCCTTCAGATTCTTACCAGCACTCAACCCAACACAAAGCAGCACTGAGCTGCATGTATTACAACACTCTCTTCCATTGGTGTGCTTGTGCCAATCTACCTTCAGCCACCTCAGGTGTAAGTATGGGTGGTGCCAAGGCTGCTGACGGTGGTTTTCACCTGCAAGGCGCAATCCCATTCTGCACACCCACCTTCATTCACGCCCTCCGAGTCAACGCCAGCTCCCTGGGACAAGGAGAGAGGGGGACAAACCCAATCATCCCTCCCTTCAGTAACCTGGCTGCGTAGTCAGGCCCTTTGCCAGGCAAGAGTGGAATATAGCAGATCATTTGAAGATGTTTTCCCTATTGACCTGAATTATACCATTAAATGTTCCTCAAGATGTTGCTGTTCACAGTCTTGGGACATGCAGCGGGCTCCCAGCTGGGTGGTGTTTGGACTGTGCGTGTTTGAGCCCTTTCCTCTTCCTAAGAGGCCTGGGATCAGGCTGGGTTGCCAATGGCAGCTGGCTCTGCAAGAAACGACAGATCTGGAGCTTCTCCAGGGATGAGAAATGGTTTGCATTTGGCCAGGTGGGAGAACGATGTGGGCTGGCGGGTTCAGTAGGTGAGGGACCAACACGGTGTTTGTAAAGGGCTTTGACTACAGATGCTGGCTGTTGCTGACTCATAGAGAGGGGAAAAAAAAAAAAAATTTCATTCTTAGGATCAGCCCTGCAGCAGCTCAGGGAGAGAGAAGCAAATGCAGCTTCGTAGCGCTGGTGGGAGCGGCTGCTTCTCAAATGCTGGAGAGGTGAAACGGTGAACAAGCGGGTGCTGCCGAGTGGGTGTATGGGAGGGCAGCAGGGTGGGTGCTCGTCCTTCAGGAGTTACGTAGGAGCATGGCTCAGTGTTGCTGCATCTGTATTCAGAGCACCGTCGTTGTTCATGCTCACTGCCGGCATTGTCACCAGGAGCAACAGCACCGGGTCCGTGCTGCGCAGCTGCCATTGCTCAGCACAGTTTGCAGCACCGCGCACTGCTGGCCTCTCTCCCAAGGAAAGAGATGGACGGCCCTGTGCCCAGCACTGACCTGAGGGTACCAGGATGGGCATGTGGAAGCAGCTGCTGGGGAGGGTGAGAGGGCTCTCTGAGCCCTATACAAATGATGGGGCTCTCGCATGTGGAGATGAGCTGAGAGAAGTGGACTGGACCAGGCTGCAGGAGGTGGAGGAAAGGCAGAGGGAATGATGCTGTTGGAGCAGGAGCCGGAGCAGCCTCTCCTCCCAGGCTCCAGCAGGAACACTTCCAGGAGGTGGCTGAGTCAGTAATAGCTGCGCCTGAGCCCTGCAAAGCCTTCAGTGTGCGAGGGCCGTACCTGTGGTTTTATAACCCTGCAGCTGTGCTGAGCTGAGCCCAGCAAAGCAGCAGGCAGAGCCTGAGCACCCGTGTGAGACCAGAGCAGAGAGTGCTGCTCAGAGAGCAGGAGTGCAGCTGCTGTGTGATGGCTGTGCTGCTCTCAAAGGAGGTGGGACAGACGGAGGAGTGTGGGTCTGCTGTCAGTAAGCATCTGGGGAAAGGTGTGCTGCCTTCACGTTATCCCACCAATAGGCCTTTCTGCTGGTTGGAACTGTACTTACTGTGAATGGATTTCCTCACTCCCACAGAGCCAAGGCTGCAGGGAAGACCTGAGACCATCTGCCTTCATTCTATCACTCCAAAGAGACCCATTTCCAGCCACTCTCGCTGCCCCTGCAGAGCCTGTGTTCTGCGGACCCCCCAGGCCCCATCGGGATGCAGAAGAGCAGTGTGGCACTGCCAGGCTCCTCTCAGGAGCTGCTGGAGGAAGCACAGGATGAGTGCCATCATCCAGGTGCCTGCACTGTATTGGTGCGGCCCTGGAGACATCTGCTGTGTTTGTTTCAGCTGCGGCTCCTCCCAGGGCTGTTCTGAGTCCCGCGAGGAGAGAATGGTGCGTTCTTGTGCTATTGATTTATGAGCTCAATTCCTTCTCACTGTGCTCATTTTCTTCCTCAAAGCACATTCTGCAACCCCACGCGTGATGACTGAAAGCAGTTGCTGGAGCAGCTTCCCACAGAAACCTTCCCGTGGCCTTCAGTATCCGTGAAATGCAATGTCACGTGGAGAAGAGGGCCTTCCCCTGACAGCGTCCCTTGGATCACACCAAAAGCCACGGCGTGTTTAGCTCAGCCTGCACGCAGCACCCACATCTCTGCTCCTGGTTGCTGTGCTGCGCTGCATCCCTGGGGAAGGCAGGGACGCTGCTCCCTACGTCCATTCCCGCACCTGTTAGAATGCTTCTTGTCTTTGTAACCACGACAAATTGTACAACGTGCCCCGCAGAGGATCTTTATTTCCACGTGCAATCTCAGAGATACAAGCGAATGCTTCGTTGGCTTGCTCCTCCTGTTCTCCTGTTGAGCTGCATCCAGTTTTCCATGTCTCTCTTATTACATCGGATCTTGTGATTCGTGTTATCCCCTCTTTCAACCAGGCTAAATTTGTCCAAGGTGGCCTGAGGCAAAGGAGCCAATGCCTCACACAACCGCTCCTCCCACACTCTGTGATTTGGTTTTCTGTTTCTACATTTGTTACCTTTGTTTCCAGTGCTTAGCGAGGAACGCGGTAGGAATTTCCCCCAGTCCCTAAGCCCTGCCACACTCATCCTCACAGCATCCTCACCAAAACCCATCACCCACCCCTGACTCCTGTCAGACTTTGCAGCATTACAGAGGCTGCGAGCCCCCCCTTCTTGCCTGGTGCCCCTGGCCCAGTGCTGACAGCCTGGCAATGGCATCGTGGTGTGACAGCGTTCCTCTCTCCAGTCCCCATTTACAGCTCAGAGGACTACAGGCATACTCCATTTCTCTCTCTCTCTCTCTCTCTCCCTTCCTCTCTCTTCTATCTTGCTCCCTTCAGTCCACAGAATGGAAAAGCGATGCAAAATGTTTCCAGAAATGCCCCGGTGGGACTGGATTCTGCTGGTTTTGAAGGAACGGAGCAATGCTCACAATTAGCTGGAGCTGGGCCATGCCTGTGGCTCTCCAGCCCCAGCACAAATCACAGGCAATCAGATACAACGAGGTGCTGGAAGTACGCAGGTATCAGCCCAATGCATTGGCATCGAGAGCTATTACTGCTATGTGAGTAAGTTATAACTAGAGGAACGGTGAGCAAGCAAGCCACTGAGGTGTTTGGTCATGGCTGTGCCTGAGTTTGATGTTGGGATTGGTGTAAATGTACCTTTGAGACGTTAAACCCAGAGACCTGGGGAGTTTTGACAGGTGAGTGCTGGAGAGCTGATGGCTCCCTGCTCAGATGCACTGCGTGCATGCATGCGTCCTGCTGGCATCCTGAGCCTGAGCACCCCCTGCCTGCACACCAGGATGTGCCAGCATTCTTCCTGCATTCCCCTCAGAGATGAAGGGCAGAGTGACTAATGCTGTTCTAAGAAATAAGGTACTATCCCAAAGTGGTCTCCATCGGGATGAGAAAAAGCAGAGAGGCCCAGCTCTGGTTGTTAGTGACAGAGGCTGCCTGGCTGGCAGAAGCCACTCTGCTGAGGCCAAGGGCACCTTTCCTAAGTGCATGACATGAAAAGATGGTGCAAGGTGGCACCGTTAATAGCTCATCAAAGGGGAGCTGCGTTCAACTGCAATGCCAATTAGCGGTGGTGTTGATACAGCAACCTGCTCCCTGCTTTACTCTGTTAAGCACATCCCACTGCTTGCCTTGAGAAAAGCTGCGTGTGGGGGCTCACCTCAGTACATCTCGCTGCTGGAATATTTTGTCATTCAGTGTTATTGATACAAGGAAGCACCATCAAAAGCTCAGGTGCAGATCACCGTTGGCCTGCACCAGGGATACAAATGAGAATATCAACAGTGGTCTCTCACCCAAGCTTCTCTAATAATTAGAAGAGAAAAAATAGCTAATGAGGTCCAGTGGTAGTTGGGTGCAGGGGTTGGACTGGGACTGTCACACTGTTGTTTGGTTCTAGGACAGCATAGCTGGTGGGCAGCTGAAGGGACAAGATAATGAATTTTGCATTCTGGATGCCTTGAAAAAAGTACATGTAATGTGCTTCTGTCTCCTTCCCTATGCTCTGAGCTCAGATCACAGAGGGGAAGGGAAACTCACCGTGCTCGTGTCTCTAGGAGGCTGTGCCATCCTTGTCTGGTTCATCAGCAGGGCTCACTGCTGGCTCCTGTGGGCTTTCTTCGTGCAGAGGTTTACACGCTTCCTGTGCAACAACTGGGGCAGAGTGAGAGCTGTCAGCTGCAGCCTGTCTATCAGCTGTCCTGCCCACAGCAGCGCTGGCTGTCTCAGCAGGAGGAGCTCCCCTGATCTTGCTGGCAGACATCTCCTGGTGTAGTGCTGGATCAGCCAATAACTCTTCCACGCTCCCGTGGATGATCTGATGAGCGGCGTAGATGTGTTTTCTCTGGGACTGCCTCACTGCACAGGAAAAGAGGTAAGTAAGGCTTTTCCTTGGGAATATGCAGCACGGGGTTCTCTGCGGGGGAGGCAGGAGGGGCAGCTCGTAGCCTTTCTGGAACTCTGGAAAAGCCAAACTCAGGACAAACACCACACCCCTGTAACTTTGGTGAAAGTGTTCTACTGCCACCTAATAGCAGCACCCAACTCTGCATTTCGCTTGGAAGATGAGCTCCCCCCGCCAGTGGAAAGCAACAGCCCGTGTCATCCTTTCCGGCTTAGGGCACAGCTGCACGTGTTAGCGGGCTTTAAATGAGCTTCTCCTTCAGTGTCTGTTAATGGCAGCAGGTTTCTAGAAGAGCAGAGCTGAAACCTGCTCTTTATGTTACGATTATGCCTGCACTGAGAAAGAGTTCAAAGAAAGAGCTGGAGACAGCACAGATTCATTAAGCCACCCATCCTATCATCCCCCTTTTGCTCCTGTAGAGTTGTTCTTTACAGAGTTACGTGGTTTTCAAGCAATCTCATTTGTACGTATTTCCAGCCCACCTCTTGGGAAGTAATTACCCAAGCTAAATCACTGACCCTCCAATATATCTCTCTTTGCTATTCTTCGTTCTCTCTTTCTGTCTCTAGACTTAAGACACTGATAAACAACCACGGGGACTGAAATACTGTGTGCTTGTAGGAGGGCGAGGGGAATGTCCCAGCAGTGAGAGGGTGGCTGCCATCATGCTGCTTCCCTGCGGAAGCCCAAGACTTCTTGTTTTGGTCTGCTGCCGTTCAGACAGCCCTCAAGGCTCAGCATTACTAACCCCGCCTGTTTGTGTTTATCCATATTCCAAATCCATTTTGCTGACAGCGAATACAATGGATCTAGCCTGGGTTTGGTAAGCAAACCCTCACCAGGCAGCTCTCAATTCCCAGGAGAGCCTCCAAGGGACTTCGGCTTCAGTTGCATGTGCATGAACTGCAATATTGCAGTTCATTATTGCAACATATTGGGAATACTCTCCCGGTGTCGCTGCAGTCCCTTCCTCCGTCTACAAGAAGGAGGCTTCAAAACTGCTGGCTGAGTTTTCTCCTTTTAAAAGCAGTCTGTTCACATGAGCACACTGACCTTTGGTGAGGGAGGGTTCAGAAGTGATGTGCAGAGGTGGCCCAGGATGAGCCAGCTCTGGATAATTCCTGCTTTTATGCATAGGAATGGGAGAGAAAGGGGGCAAGGAGAGGAGAAGAGTCTACTTAATGACAAAGTAGAGATGCTTAAAGGAAAGCTGAGGTGTAGACACAGTCTGAACTCGGAAGCCCTCAGATCTTTGTTATACAAATAGACTCTGTGCTCTCAGATCACTCCCTGATAGTTGCAAGGAATGTGTGTGCTCAGGAACATGCTGGGTCAATAACACACAGTTTCATAATGAATAAGCTGGCTCACAATAGGAAAAGCTTTAGAAGCTTCCACAGAGTTGCAATAAACCGATGTGCTCATGAGATTTAACATTGCTCTTTGATAATATTTCCTTTGGATTCACAAGGAATAGCTACTGATTCTGCTTCCCTGAAGGTCTCACTGTGAAGGAGGTCTATGGCAGAGCCTGTTCATTAAAGCATACATTTGGTATCGAATCTCTTGTGAAGGCTTCTGTCACAAGAATACCGTGCCAAACTTCACCTGACTACGTTTGTAGGAGCTCTTGTACTTTATCACCTGTTGCTCTAGCTCTTCTTCCAGCCTCCATTTTTGCTGGATCTAGCTCTCCCTTCCAGGCAGTTCAACTGTATCTGAGACAGTGGATCCTTTGATGTTTGTTTTTTTTAAGTTCTGCTTCTTGGGAGCACTTCTGAGATGCTTCGTCCATTAGCTACTGTTGCATTTAAGCATAGTCTGTATTTTCTTTATGGATGGTACCTTGGTACATTCAGAATCCTGAGCCATGTCCAGGTCTTCTCTGCGTGTTCTCCTTTCTGACACAGGCTAATCTGTGTGTACTATTTCCTATGCTGCAGGCTTCATTGGCTACAATTACATCATCCCACTTTGGAAGGAGTGCGGAAGCAAGGCTAAGGAGAAGGGAGCCGATTTAAGCTTACACAGAACTGTCAGCTGCTGAACAGATGCTGTTGCTGTGACAAATACACAAACCAGGAATAAAGAGGTTTGCACAATTCCTAGATCGTAAAGCATATTTGGAAGGTTTGTGTTTTCATTAAAAAAAACAATACAATAAAGTAAGCACCTTTGTTTTTAAGGCAGAGAATTATAATGAGGCAAGGACCACTTCAGACTCAGCAGTGATGCAAGTGCTTTTTGTAAGTAATATCCTCTTTATATGGATGACTGGGTTAGTCACAACCTCCTGAGCATGCTAGTCAGTGGAAAGCTCTGAGTTAGAAACAGCCATTTATTCATGACCATCAAGGTAATGCATGGGTTTCCAGTGTCCTCCCCTCTGTATTTTGAGATATACCCTTCCATTTTGACTAAACAAAAATATCTTTCCACACAGCAAGATTACCTCCTTAAAGCATGATGCCACTACAGTCAACCATAAAACCTTACTTGTGGTTTTAGTTTTTAACCAATTGGGAATAAAAGCCATTGGAAAGGATATAATATTCCTTTCATATGTTTAAGTAATCTGCCTGTTAAAAGACTCCTACAGATTTTACAAATTGCCACATAACAGACAGCCCACAACCATGCTGCCTAAAGACTTTTTTTTCTGTTTGTTTCTGGATGTACAACGTTATTTCTTTTTTCCACTTCTACAGTCCTATGTTGCAGTCACACCAAATTGCATCAGGTCTAATCCAGGCCATCGAGACCATGAGAAATTGGTGAAAAGGGACCAGAGGGCTCAACTTTCTACCTGCACAGTGCAGAAGAGGCATCTCAGAGAACCGATTCATCTCCTGTCGCTGCATTTTTTCCTTTTGGTGAGCAAGAGTGAAGATGGTGAAGCAGTTCAAAAACAGCAACAAAAAACTTGGCTCCTCACCTTTTTCTCTGATAGACATTTTCTCAATCTCAGGTATCAGGAAAGCGTAAACCAGCTCTGCTACAATCTCTTCTGACTGTAGGTGAGTTCGACTGCACAACAGATGCAGAGAGAAATATTAGTATTTCATTTTTCTTTCCAGACTACCCCTACAAGCGCACAATTTCCTTGTAAATATTATCGCTGTTTTCAAGTGAGTCACGGCAGTAATCATCAACTCAGTCTATTTATCCTAAAAAATTGATGCACTGCCGTGACAGTGTGACTACTGCCCTCTGCACTGCCAATGTCTTCAACATTGCATTGGAAAAGCAGCATTTCTGGGGAGAAGATCACCCTAGACTCCTCATCCTCTGAGGTATTTAGGAGCCCAGCCCTGACTGATGACAAACTGAGTTAGACCCACATGCATAGCTCCAAGGATTTGAGTCTTTCACAGTTTAGTTTTTGGCCCTTTGCTGAGTTTGCTGAATTCTTCCCTTTTGTGACTTTGCACCGGTCCCCATGCTCTTTACCATGCCAGTGTTCAGTGGGTTCCCAACTGGCCCAAGGGCTGCATGCATTATCTACGCTTCATTCTCCCCAAGGGTTTTGACATTCTGGTCGTATTCATCTAGTTACAAAATAGAGGGCTGCTGTACCATAGGGGAGTCACTGTGCCATTGGGATTTTTATGGCTCAGATCCAAAGAAAGGGCATAGAAACTGAATTAGAGGTTTGGCAGGTCCTAAAAAGTATTCATTCTTGATGCCCCAGCCAAACACAAGACCGTGGTGTTCTCAACAAGTTACTTTACCCAGAGCACTATCAATATGACCGAGCTCATGGAAACTGGCACTTTCTTAAAGAACAGCCACCTCAGAAGGAGAGATTTCTGTACAGCTGTATCTTTAGCATCTCTTTCAAACTGATTTTCTGTAATACTGTAAATAAGTGAAAAGACCAGCGTGAATGGGCATCGCTTTAGGCAGTTCCCAGATTCACTTAAAGTTCAGTCACAGCATCACATTGGCATGGAGAAGTCTAAAAAAGGGTGATTCACAGATCCCACAAGTGATTTCCAAAGGGAATATGGCACATGGTGCATAAAGATAAAGCTCTGGTGAATTTATATGCATGTACCAGACAGTAACAGTGTGGTTCCCATACAGCAGTCACACTAATGAGGTGGTCATGAATAGTACTGCTTTCTCCTTCCTTTCTCTTAGACTGTAACCCCAGATGCAGGTAGCTAGGCAGGTTCTTAACTGCTGTAAGTGATCTCCAACATGCTTTTTAAGAACATACCTTCTTTCCAGTTCATAAGCAATGTCATTGATTTCTACAGCCATTCTCTGAACTTCTTCCCTTGCTTGCTCTTCAGCTGTGTTCTCCATGCTACTCAAGATAATGTCTTCCAGGTAGGAATCAACAGTGCTCTGGTGCACTTTCACCACCTGGAACAGAATACCAAGGTGTTGCTCTTACTGCCTGTTGACTTGCTAAGAGAATGGAACCAGACTTCCAGAGAAACAAAATCAATGGATTTTCACCAGTCGCTCTCAATTTCAGGCAGGCCAGCCTGAGGTTTGGCTTCAGAGGCTCTTTCTGGGAAGAATAACTTGAGTAAAAATTTCTTCTCTAATAACTCCATCTGAGAACAAACAGATAGAAACAAGTACAGGAAAGAACCAGCAACAGATGCGAAACTTATCACCAGGTACACTTCTGCAACAGGTTTACTATGAATCCAACTGCAGTTGCCTCTTCAGTTCTCATGGGCTCCTGAACAGCTGCCAAATAACAAACGCCAGTGCTGGCTTCAGTAAATTAATCAGCTTTCATTCAAGCAAATCCTGGAGGAGAAGCATCCATGGAGCCAGACAAAGACACATGAATAACAAGGTAAAATTATTGCCTTCCTTACAATGGATGTAGAGCAAAGATTCTAGAAATGGGGCTTTTCCCTCTGCTAGTCTGAAGGGCCTAAACCAACTGCATTTTGACCTTCCTTGCTTGCCACTTACAGAACCAGAAAAGAGAAAAAGCTAAAATTAAAAGAAAAATAATTCTAATTTCAGACTCTCCTGGTATTAATTTCCTCCCATCAAGTTTGAAAATTATTGGTTTAGACAATTAGGCTCCCACTCATTTGTTTCAACTGCTTCATGCGGTCAGGAGCTGGGGATTAGGAACAGGATGTTCCTAGCAGTTATGGAATAGGATAATCTCAGGACTAATTTCTCGACTTCACAGTTATGTTATTCATTATTGTTTCAAAACAATCTTATGGTACCCCTTGTTATTACAGTCCACTGCTGGGGACAAAATCGTTCCAAAATCTTGCTTAAAGGCATCCTTCCTGGGAGAGCCAATAGCAGCTCTGCTGGACAGACCAAGTTCTGACAAAACATTAATCCTAAAGATGACGTAGGTTCATCTGTTCTCTAGAACTGTTTGTGGAACTTTGGAAACTTACATCTATTCAAGACATGTAACTGAGTGCTTGACAGATCTGTCTGTAGGGGCACTCAGATCATCCTTAACTGACTGCAGATGACTCCTCTAGGATGCAATCACCTTCTCTTTGCTAAGCTTTCCCCCTAGCCACCACCTTGAAGCACTTCCCTTCCACCTAGGCCTTCCCACAAGCTGCCCACAGTTCCACCAGTCTCCTTCTTCCTTTAGGCACTGGAATGGGCTGCCCAGAGAGGTGGTGGAGTCACCGACCCTGGAGGTGTTCAAGGAACCTTTGGAGGTTATGTTGAGGGACATGGTTTAATGAGAACTATTGGTGATGTGTGGATGGTTGGACTGGGTGATCCTGTGGATCTTTTCCAACCTTGGNGCAATCACCTTCTCTTTGCTAAGCTTTCCCCCTAGCCACCACCTTGAAGCACTTCCCTTCCACCTAGGCCTTCCCACAAGCTGCCCACAGTTCCACCAGTCTCCTTCTTCCTTTAGGCACTGGAATGGGCTGCCCAGAGAGGTGGTGGAGTCACCGACCCTGGAGGTGTTCAAGGAACCTTTGGAGGTTATGTTGAGGGACATGGTTTAATGAGAACTATTGGTGATGGGCGGATGGTTGGACTGGGTGATCCTGTGGGTCTTTTCCA
>PPHD01025724.1:0-11673 GCA_002909625.1 Bambusicola thoracicus
ATCAAGCATGTGCGAGGAGAGAGATTTTGAATGCTTATGGATCAATATTCCAGAGATGCCACTGACTTGGAAACAGTAAATGCCTTTTTTGGCAGACTGCCATTCTTCCTACCTTTTTTACACGCACTCAATACTTCCTGAGTAGGTTATAGCAAGGCTTGGTAGAATTAAAAACTCAATAAAAATTAATAATCAATAAGCGTTGACAGTACAGCCTACGCAATGCCTCCAAAATTGACCAGAAATGTTGACTTCAGAGCAGAGAAACAAATACAATGCAGCCAAAATTCAGCAATCCGGTGGGCTGAAGAGGTTTAAAGTCCAACATTATCAGAAATGGCTTGTCATAACAAACAGCAGCCAGGAAAAATCAAAACAACTTTAATGAACATTTTTCACAAAAACATCAAGACCTACTTAGCTTACAGACAAACATGTTCCATTATGAAGCCATGCAGCTCTTTAAGCTGCTTTTCAAAGGAATTTTAAGGTAGTCCAATAAATTATTTTAATTCCCCTCATTTCTAGGGTCTCAATGTTGCGTAGGAGAATTGAAAGAACAAACTTATTTCACATACTTGAATTTCCCAGTATTTTAAGATTTAAAAAAGGTAACATGAAAGAAGTCTGAGAATACTGAGAATAGCTAGCTATCTCAGTATCTACCTTTGTTCCTCTTCATCTCTTATCACTTTCCCATAATAGCGGATCTCTCTCCCATAAAACAGATGGCAATGCAAAACAGAGCAGCCTTATTTCTAACTGTGGTAGTTTTACAACCTGAAACCTCCAAGAAAGAGCATGTCTTCCTCTACGAGGCACAGTCAAAGGAATCCTTCCACAATCCTCATTACAGTTCCCTGGAGCATTTCCTGTTCATACCAGAAAAATATAGCCTATGTCTAGTTGAAGATCTCCTCGCTTCCCCACCTTAATGTTGAGCTGAGCAACTATTATGCACGGTCTGCTATGCAGATTCTTTCCACTTCACCACCTGAACTTAGATATCTAAAGTTTATACAGTGATTTCCATGCAAAGACTCAGTATCTCAATTCTTCTACACCTCTTTTTTCTGATTCTCCAACTCTATTTTATCTGCTTGTTTTTGAACATGTTAAAACTTGCTGTCTTCCTGTGAATTGCCATGTCTTGTTTCCAGTGTCTGCAACTGTCACAATGCCTCTCAGACCTTCACTGCCTCTGACCCTCTCTTTCCAGATTCTGTTCTACTGACAGTTAAATTTCTCATCATCTCTGATGGTGAAATGAGTATTTAACCATCCACATATATTTCTTCTGTCAGTATAGCTCAGTATAGCTAGCAGCTCATACTGAGCACACATCAAATCCCTTCCACTCCTGACAGGAAAGAGAACTTAGCCTAAAAGTTATAGCTCACAAAGAGTTTTAATGTCATCAAATTCCAACAATGCACACTGTAATGAATCTAATGTAAAAGTCCCACATATGCCCCCTCCAAATGCTGTCTCCTGCCAGCTACAATTATGCAAACCAAAAACAAGTTTTATCTAAGAACTCTCCTGTGACTGTTCAGGTTTTAAACTGCCCAATGAGTCCACAGTGACTCAAATGGAAGGCCAAGTACACATGACAGGAAAGGTTCTGGACCCATATCTTGGTAATAATGTCACTGAAAGCCAAAAAAGTTTAAAGCTCTGTAATAAATAGCTGCACTAAAAAGAAAAGAAACATGTCAACATTAGTCACAATTTGTGTGCTGCTTTCATGCACTCAGGATAGATTAGTCAACGTTAAGCAGTGTCAATCTCAAACAATAAAAAGCCCACTAACCTGTACAAGTACTTCGAATAATACAGTGATCTATAATTGGACTGCAGTTCACTGTAATCTCTAAGCAGTGGTGTGCATTGTGGTGCTGAGCAGATTTGTCATCAGGATTGAACTGAAAAAGGAAAACGAGTATTTATCTATTGGCTCAGGCATTAAAATGAGATTATTAAAAGCTCCACTCAAGTTTGAGATTCTTACCCTGATTGTCATATATCCAACATAGGCATCTTCAGAACCCTCCATAAAAACGAAGGTGGAATCTCTAGTGTTTTCTATTATAACCTTATCTGCTACTTTTCCAGGAGCTGCAAAACATGAAATCAAAGTTTCTAGCATATGCTGGTGAAAAAAGGTCCTCAAAGAATTCTGTTCAAGGCGACAACAGAAGAAAATGAACGGTATTTCTGGAACATAGAAATCTTGGTATCATATAAATATTTCAGAGATGATGAAAAAAGCAGTCTAACAATCTCGTGCCAATTCAATATCTAGCAGCATAAGGAAATCTTCTCTTACACAGAGCTAGCTTTTCTGACTTCTGGTTTGTTGGAATTTCTAGGAAAATAGCTCCTCATTAAAACAAGGTACAAACTGAACATTTGTACAAGGAAAAGAACCGCTAGCTGCAAAATACCAGCACACTTTCTGAATACAAACTGGACAGTTTAACGAACCCAGATTCTAGTCTAGAGGCACTGTCATTCTCTTATGAAATATCATTCAGTTTGATATTTTAAACTCTTTTCTTAAACCCAAATACATACATTTCATCACTACTTTGAACTAATTTATACAACAAATTAGTAATCTCCTTATGACCTCAGTAATCAGCAATGACTCTCAACACCTCTCAAATTTAAGACTCAGGGTTGAAGTGGTGTCTTCATTATTATTTACAAGAAAATCTTCTACAACAAGACTGAGCTCTACTTCTGAAAGCATATATAAGGTTTCAAAATAGCTCATTTCCACATTCCCATAATGTGCAGACTGATTTCCCATGTGAACAGCAAGGCTCTGCTATATTTTCATCCTTAATCCAAAGGCAGAACATGTTTACATTGGTACTGCAAAAGCCAGCAGAGGGAGCACAAGTTAACAACAGTCTTAAGAATGGTGTAAATTTACAGTGATACTCATTCACAAGCAAGAGGCTGTTTAATTCAAACAGCACATTAAATATGCAAGCTAAAGCAATCCTTCCTCAATGCACAAAATGCAAACATTCAAGTTTCACAAATTACAGCAAATAAGTTATGGGAATGGCTTAGAGTTGCAATCAATTCCGAAACAAGAAACAGGCAAATACAGACAGATTTGCCCTCAATTTTCTGTTTTATTGAAGAGCCTATGCATAGGATTTCTCACCAGCAGATTTTTCTGTTGTCTGTTGACACTAGAAGAGACAAGTGGTATGTCCTGTTCTTTATCACTCAGGCAGAAAGGTGCCAGTCAGAATGAAGCAATATTTACATCATTACCCAGCTTGTTCTCACTATCTAAAAGCCAGATCTCTGCTTTCACTACAGCAAATGTTTTAAGGTAGTCTAGCTCTTCATACCACTACTCACTTACTACCAGACAATAACTAAAAGAGGCTTTGTATCACCATACAAAACAATTTTGTGTGGCCTGGTAACATACCTATTGCATGTTTTTTCACCATAGGGTAAATGCACCGGTATACACAGCCATGCACTCACATGCTGTTCGCTGTATCTCTGTCCTCTCAAACAAGAGTTAACTTACAGGTCTGAGTTTGGGTGACCCCAGAACACCCATTACAGAACATGCCAATTAGTAAGACCAGTATGTTCTGAAGATACACCAGGAAAAGGCTTAAAAGGGAAGGGCACTTGTTTAAGCACTGATTTCATTTTAAATGAATCAAAGAAATTTTGTGCTACAACTTACTGAATCTTTGCATAATAATTATACAGAGAAATATCTCTACTTCAGTTTTTGGCTCAGATCACTTTAGAAAAGATAAACCAATATAAGAAAGGGAAAAGACAAAGAAAAGGGCCATTAATTTTATAATCAAGCAAAGAAGTCCATTTGCTGAGTCTAAGAGAGTCAACATTCCACAGGACAAGTTCAACTACGGTATAGGGGCCCAAAATGAAACTATTTTAGAAACAATTTAACAGACAGACTATAAATAAGAGACTGTCCATTTTTTAAAAATAATTAAAACAATTAAAAAATTAACTGGATGTAGCTTCAGAGTTCTTTCATTCCTAAAAATGTATATAACGATTTCAGTTTTCAGTGCATTAACAAGAAATGACACCAGCTTCTGCACAAAATAATTGCTAAGACCCTCTGCAATCCTAACAGGCAAAATGCTGAGATCCTCTTAGGTTTCGAACTCTACAAAATCCATAATGAAGAATACAGCACTAAATTTGTCTTATGTATTTCCAGTTCAAAGACACAGAACAGGTATCTGAAAAGGAGATCAGGCTATGAAAGGACTTTCTTGAACACAAAAAGCATTTAATTGTGACACTCTCACCATTTTAGATTTTACTACCCTTAACATTACAGTTATGGCTCTTACTGTTGCCACTGTTTTTCCTTTACTGGAAAAACCTTTCAATAATTCCATTTTCACTTATCTGCACATTATTTAACTCAAGTGGAAAATAAAAATGAAAGCCCTATCTCCCATAATGCAGGGCAAAAAAAAAAATCAATTAAGACTTTCAGATCAAGATACATATATGGATAACTGCTGAAACAGTTAAGAGGAGTTTTGCCATCTTGAATGACGTGAGAACTCCATGGAAGGCCTGTACTCTTGCTTATAGCTGACTCCCCTTCACCTACTTCTCTCCCATGTCCATCCCTCCAAATCCTAAAAATATCATCTATTTATTAATAAGTTAATGGGCATTTCTGTCTACTTAACTAGATGCATCAAAACAGGACTTCTACTCCTGCTTCCTACTTGATGGTTTAGATAAGCCATGTTACTAATAATTTGTTTTATGACAAGGTCACCCACTTAGTTGACCAAGGGAAGTCAGTAGATGTTATTATTTTTTTTTTTCCCATTTCAGCACAGCTTTTGGTATTTTCTCTTACAGTATCCTTCTGGACAAAACGGCCAGCATATAGCTAGCCAAGTACATAATATGGGCTGGGTTCAAATGGTTATAGTAAGCTGAGTTACATCAGGCACTAGTGGGGTTCCCCAGGGATCTATTTTAGGGCCAGTTCTCTTCAATGTTTTTAAAAGTAGTCTGGATGAAAGACTCAAACAAAACCAGTTTGTGGATGATACTAAATTAAGAAGAGCTGGTGAATCCCTACAGAGTAGAGAGCTAGCAGAGATGTTCACAAACTAAGAGTGCTAGGCAAAAGCAGGGCCAGATTCTGCACCTGGTATGGAGCTACTCTGGATGAACGAACAGACTGGAGGATGAGAGGCTGCAGAGCAGTCCTGTGGAATGGCATCTGGAAGTTTCGGTTAATGGCAGTGTGCCCTGACAGCCAAAAAGGCCAACCACATTTGGGGGTGCTAGTCAGTCAATGGCAGCGGTCACAGCACCAAGCCTGCCAAGAGTTCAAGAAGTGTTCAGACAATGCTCTTAGACATAGGGTTTAATTTTTGTGTAGTTCCTGGATGCAGCCAGGAGTTGGGACATAATGATCGATCCTTGCAGGTCCCTTCCAACCTGGGATATTCTGATGCTATGACTATGATAATTTTTCCAAAGGCTTCCTTGCAGACCACCCTCATTTACCTAGATTTAACAAAATAAAACACCAAAATTGAACAGAAGAACAAACCTAGAACACTAGGAACTATTCTGCAACAACATTTTTCTTACTTGAGAAAACAAATCTCCAGGGTTTGAGGTATGCCTTTCTAGAGATGCTGCACTTCTCCACAGGTCCACAGAAGAAATCATTAAAGAAAACTGATTACAAATTGCAAAGAGATTTGGCCCTACCATTCTGAAAAGCACAGACTGAACTGGAAAGAGGCAGATCTTCAAGACTTAGTGCTTCACACTCACTTGTTTTCTTTTCTGGACAATTTAAGATCAACTCCCCCTACAAAGACACTGACCATTTAGTGTAGGAAGTCTGACAAGGTGAAGTGCCAGAAACTGAAACAAATACATCTCGTATTTTTGGTTTACTTCTGGAGATTTTGCACCCCAAGGCAGCTATTCTATTCCAAAAATACACAGTGCAAATCTCTTGCTTTCAAAGACCTGCATATAAAATTGATTTTCTGAATAACTGAAGATAATTCCAGGGAAAAAGAATTACTGTAGCAGAGGGTCTTTCTTGAGAGAAGCCAGAGAGTATGCAGAAATGTAGGTATCAAATAGGTATCAAAGATGTCCTTCCAAATTTCATCTAGAAACTGAGATATAAAGTATCTTAGAACAGTGCTGATCCAGTCTGATCTGGATTTTAAACACTGAAAGAGTATGACTCTTGCCCTAGTATCTATTACTGTCACCCTCTAACTGAAACAGAAGCCAGGTCAGTATTTTTGCTAATTCTCCAAGGCTGTGCCTACATTTGGCAAGCACTGCAGCATACCAGGAGTGGAACTACAGAGTTAAACGCATCAGTGCTGAGGAGCTGACACCCACACCATGTTTGTTGCAGAACAGGCAGGGAAGAAGCAACTGTGACTCTGGATTAGTCGTAGCCTGGTCCCTTCGACTGAATACACACAGACTGCTAGAGTGCAGCAAGTGTATTCCAGGAACATGTCTTAGATTAGTCTCATCCAAAAGGAATTCAGTTTGTGCTCCAAAACCTCTCCATAACAAACCTACATACTGTGAGTGGGAAGTTCAGCACAGTCAGTACTATTAGTGCAGCCCTGAACTGCCAAACTAACACAGTAATTCAGTTGCACCTTGCTGATCTGCAGGAGCCAGTTTTAAAGACTAACAGTGGAACTATCTGCCTCATATGGTCAAAACAGTTCTCCGTCCAAGATTACAACACCCAGGCAGAAAGTGCCAGAAAGAGGTTCACTCTAGAACAAGACACTTGGTAGGCAGAACAAATAAACACTTTAGGAGATATATATATATTTTTTAATCTCAAAAAATGCAGAGGGATGAAAGTTGACTTATGGTCACCATAGAAGCAAGAAGTTCAAAACCTCTTAACAAAAATCTCTACCAAAGAGAATCTAAATTCTTACCACTCAATTGTGCTACTCAGGATTAGTACGCTCACAGTAAGAACAAAGAAGCAAACAGCTACTCTAGCACCACAATTTGCAGACAGGTGAATTAGGGTGTATTAAATCCCCAAGACTTTCAGAATAGATTATTTTCTTCTCCATAAAGGATTCTTTTTTAGAGGAACAGTTGGGAAATGAACAGAGAAAGAACGTCTAGTCTCAGAATCTTTCTGCTAGATGTTCTCATTCCTTCCTTAAGATGAAATTATAATTCTGAAGAAAATGGGACAGATACTAATTTGGTCTTGCTCCCACTGCTGGGTTCTACTCTGGAGATAAGTTATATATAAACAAATTTCATATGAACCACCTGAAAATTTCAATTGCAGTCCTAACTGAATATACCTCCTGACAAATTCAATTTTTCTCCTAATAAAATAAAAAGTTATTCCTAGAACTAACAAGCAGACGATGGTACTTTGGTCTGAAGCGTCAGCCATTTTTTGTATAGAAAATATTTATCTCACTAGGCTCATGAAGACAGACTGGCATTTATACCAGATACTTAATACACCAGAATATCTTTGTAATGAAGGCAGTAGTTAACACAAGTCATGCCTTGAGACAAAAATGCTCTCAGTTTAAATACCTGCACCGATCATGGTGATTGGAGATTCAATATATATCCATTCATCAGTATATATACCAGAGTGAACAAAGATAAGTCCATCAAAATGAGCTTCCTGAACTCCACCAAGAGCATCCTCAATGGTATCATAATACTAGAAGAAAAGGGAGAAGTTCAGAGAGATATCCATGCAAAGATACATAAATATTCTTAAGAACAACTGCTTAGAAACATACCAACATATTTTCTCTTCCTTTATATCTTGCAGGATTACTGTAGAAGTGTTCAGCAAAACCTGGCTTTACATGCGCTCCTTTGTACTGAAACAGGGAAAACAGTTGATGGTAAGTTGCAGACAGGTGGAGCTGAATGCACAGCCAGACATCTGAATGTACAGATAAAGGATCTATTTATCCCTTAACAAGCTACTTGCTATTATCAGTTAGTTTCAGGATCTAAGTACCCTATTTGACTTCCCGCATCAGGCACTCAACTGTACGCGGCAGCACCAAAACCAAAGTCTGAACCTTAAAAGAGTGACCAACTAAACCAAGAGCTCAGCCTGCTTACACAGCCAGAGGCCTATGAAGGAACTGCAATGTGATAATAAACGCTGTGTACCTTATGCACTCTGCAAACAATGCTGTTGTTTCCATATTTGGATTGTAGGTGCTTACCACAAAACAAGTTACATTTATATGGTGAAAAAAACCACCTTGTACACCTTCACACCCGATTTAGTACTGAACCAAGATGCCAAGTCTTAGTTAATGAACTTTTGAAGTTTAAAAGCAAATATCGCATTGTGTAACAGACCAATTTTGATATTTTATTTCCCTCTCCTACATTTTTCAAATATCACACCCAGACATTCTTACAGTGTTTTGATACTTCGGATTAGAGGTTCGATCACATGCCTTAAAAGTAATCTGCTTAGCTCCAATCATGTCTGCTGTAAATCACTATTTAAGCCCAAGTGATACCTTTCTTTTGCTAGAGGAAGAAGCGTATGAATCTCATCATCAGCATACACACGTTTAATATACCTGATTACAACATCTCTGAAATCAAGAAACGACTTTAGATATTTCCCTATTGCATAGCAACATAGGAATCTCTCCTCATTTCCTTAGTCTCGTTATCTCACTTACTTTAAATTCCAAAAACCAAATCATTACTGTATTGTCAGCTATGTTTCAGAAGTCAAGATTTTTACTTTCATAAATCACCTTTAAATTGAAATATAAATGAATACTACTGTTACCAGTTGCTGAAAGCTCTCCTTCCAAGGATTGGGATGTTCGTATTCTTCTGGATTGATCTGATAAAATTTACCAGCTTCAGGATGCATCATTGGACGTGTGTACTCAAATACTTCCATATACAGTCTTTTCCTGAGTAGAAATGTCAATCACAGAAGAAAATTAATGTACTACACATTCCTCTTCCATTTTAATACACCACACTAAAAACATACATATTTCTTTCCCCAACAGCATTTGACAAAGTTCACAACAACGCATTTGAAAAAGATCAGTACCCAACGCTTAAACACTTTCCAAGCAATTTCTCTGCTGGACTGACTTCTGTGCTTTTGTAAAATAACTTCTGACATGTTTCGGGATCCAAATGGTCACATTCTCAACACGTAACTGAAATGTAGGGAGAATTTCTTTTAAGCTACACTGCCTGTGAAATCAGAGTCTAATTGTGTATTAACTGCAGCAGTGCTTTAGCACATAGGGAAGCTAGTATCATAAGAACAGCAAAACTCACTATTAAGTGTGCCACCAATTCTTCTTCACCTTACCAAAGAAAAAAAAAAAAAAAAAGGCTGAAAAAAATGCATTCAAAGACAACAAATGATTTACCGTATCTCAAGAATAATTCCGTCATTGGACAGATCACACAGGCTTAAAAGAAATAGTGCTCCAGCTACAAAACAACTGGATTGTTTTGTTTAGTGTCAGAATACAAATAGTTGTAGTGCCTGAGCTGAATGACATCAAATCTAGCCTTACAGAACGCCACTGCATCTTAGAAAATGTAACTCAGCTAACAAAATGTCACCAAAATTCACCTGGACAAAACAAAACAGCACTTGTGAGATGCCGTACTCAAACTCTGTTATTGGTCTTAATCTTTACCCCAAAACGAACAGAGAACAAACCCCAGCATATGAGACACGCTACTTTTTCTGTATTAAATAACCTTAATTTAGATCCCATTAATCCATGTTCTCAATAACCCCAGGGTGGGTGAATTTATACGTCAGAAAACAACCACAGTATCCAAACATCCAAACAAAAACAAACAAGCAAAATAAGAAAAAGAAACCAAACTCCAAAATATCTACCACCAGACCAACCTGCATTTGACATCAAGATAAGCGTTTCTTCTCGAGTCAAATACAAAGCCCACGGAAATGTGAACAAGGTTAAAGAGGGGCAGAACAGAAGGAGTGGCTGCTGAAGGAATACCTCACTGCATTTTAAAGTCATTATTTAACTAGTATTTATACAACTAGAGAATCTGAAGTGTTACTGTTTAACAGGCCTGATCAGAAATTCGTAAGTAACCAAATAATGCTTGCGTAAACCAGAGATATTGAAATACAATTTGTTTAAATGCAACTAATTGCAGTTCCTAACCGATAGTTCATTTTTTCCACTGTCCTGGCATTTCATGCAGCACAGCTTATATTTCTCAAGATAATGAGGAATAGCTTTTCACTTACCACAAAATTGGATCATTAGCCAGCTCACTGAAGCGTTTACACACACAAGCTGCTCTGCAGAGATCCTGCTCCAGCAGGTAGGAGAAGATCTTCAGAACCACTTCATCTGGCAACTTTTCCTGAAGATATTGTTCTGCAGGTGCTGCTATTGAACAGTGATTTATATAAGGTTACAGACGTATTTAAGCCCAAATTCTGATCAAAATACACGGCCAACTTGCCATTTCCAAGATTCCAACTTGAAGTTCAAAAATCTCAAATTTTAAGTGCCCTTCATCAAAATGTGAAGATAAAAAACAAGGTAAGTGGTTGACCCTGGTGTCAGGTAGAAGCTATAGATTGACAAAAACCAGCTACTAAGTGTATTTCAGATACATTGGCTCTTTACTATTAGCTCTGCTGTAGCTCAGCTAACCCACACTATCCATACAATAACGATCCAGTACCAAAGTCAACAGTTCAAATATTATGAAACAAAGGAATTTACACAAAAACAGTCAGTCTGAAGAAGATACTAATAAAACCTCCCCACCTCCACACAACCAACACATTATGAAGAAATATGCCTGGGACGTAGGAAACCATCAAGAAGTAATTCCAAGATATCCTTCTACTAACTCCCACTTACGTGTTTTCTCATAAAACTAAAAAAGAAAAATAAAAATAAAGCCAAATGAAGCACTAGTCTTGCCTGATGATCCATTTCTTGAGAAAGGTTTGAGAATGTGGCATTCTTCTCATTGCTTTGCAAAGACATCAGTGCACTTGATACCTCTGCCATTGTGCACATCACATACGACTGCTTATAGCAAAAAGGCCATCTGCAGTCTGCACTCTCACAAGCACCTTCCATGGCAGGTATCCTTGCAACAGGGCAGTTTTGTTTTTAGAGGTCATTTGTTTGGTTACTGCCTTTAAGATCTTTTCTCAGGTAGAACCATACAGAACAGCTTCTAACTTTTAGTGGATTTGTATGCAAGGCATTAAGAGCTTCTGCTATATTCATAATGCAGTTATATCCACGTAATGCTCCTTGCATTATTAATTTTTTCCTAGAACATCTAAACCAAGGGAGCAATACAACTGTGATTTTGACTATTACAGAGAGAACGCTGAAGTGACCCTCAGACAGAAGACTACTAAATTTGAGGGAATAAGATTCAGAAAAACAGTTTCCAAATGAGGTCTCTCCCACATATACAAAATGGCAGAAATTCTGAAACACTGTTGACTCTGCAGTGACCTCCCCTAAAACTGCTCCTTGGGTGACTTTCATATAATGGCGCAACAAGTGATTCACAAAAGCCAATTTCCCCTGCTGGTCTTAA
>PPHD01025725.1:0-11673 GCA_002909625.1 Bambusicola thoracicus
AGTCAATGGGGTGGTTGGTGGCCCTGCCCGGCAGGGGGGCTGGAGATTCATGATCCTTGAGGTCCCTTCCAACCCAGGCCATTCTGTGATTCTGTGAGACAGTAGCTTAGGGGTCACTTACTGTGAGGGTAACAAGTGAAACAAGGAGTGCTTGATACACATATTTCTAATTCTTATGGGTCCTTCACTTGCCATTGTTTCCCTACTTTCCTTTAAAGTCTGCTGTTAGCCATCACCCTTCTCTCTCAACAGTTATTTTCCTTAAGATACAATAGAAAAAGGGCACTTGCAGAAGCCGACATCAAGCTGGCCAGTAGTAGTTAGAAGATGCACATTCTCCAAAGAAGCAACCACTCAACAGGAAGAGGTTTGCAGAAAATGCCATTCTGTGTGGTTTCAAAACGCCATTTGCAGGAAGAAAGTCAGCGGATGGCAGCATAGGAGGCTCGAAGGAAGCCTAATGTAACTCTATGGCTCTCTCACTGCAGAAATAAGCCATATTATGAGTTTGGCATGCTTGAAAACAAGAAAACAAAGCAAATGAGCTCCTATGAGAAAACCCGTGTGTGTACATTTGGCCTCACTCTCCGCAGAAGAACAAAGATATGTAAAAATAAAGCATGTTTTATTATTATTATTATTTAACCATGCAAGAAGAAAAATAACAACATATGTACTAATGCTCATTTGGGCATTGCTCGTGTCTCGCCATCTTGTCACTGCACAGCAGCAGAAAACAGCCTTAGAACTGCTGTCTCCATGCAGAGAATGGCAATGAGAGTCAGCAACTCCTGCAGAAGAGGTTGGAACATACATACAGAAAGGAGAAAGTGCAATTAGGATCTTTATAAGGCAGTAATTGCCATCTGAAATTGCTCCGTGTTTTGTAAAATATGCCTTAACAACAGCTGCGGTAAAGGGCAATTGGGAAAAAAATGAAGAGTTTGAAAACAAAACTAATGTTTTTAGGGGATTCTATCATAAATGCTCTGCTAAAAAATTAAAAGCCTACCAAACCAAATATAAGCAAAACAAGGAAAAAGAACAGAGCAGTGGAAGATTTTCAACAGTAAGTTCTACGATCTGGAAGGAAGGTGGTCTGTCATAGCCATGTTGCTGCGATACAATTCATGGTACAAAGCAGCTGAAGCATCCCGATCTTAGCAATATGCCACAGTTTGTAAGCCATGGCGTGCCAGTTGCATGGATTATGCACATGTACATGTAACCACATTAAAAATAACAACTGTAAAAGAAGCTTATGCACTGCACTCAGGGTTGTGTCACCTGCAAGCAAGAAGAGCACATGCTCTGCAAGCATCTGTTCAGTAGTCTACTAAGAAGGTGAAAATATGGATTTTAGATAGGGAAGACACAGATATGAAGACTTCGATATTCTCATCCTTCTCTAGCTCATAGACACTAGAGGTGATGTTCATCTCACCTGACTTCAAGCAACTGTGGTACAGGTACTAAGACTTGACCCACTGAGCCTAGGTTTCCTTCAGAGTCAACAGAGAGGTTTTTATAGAGCACTACCTCCCTGACCAGTTTTAGGCTCCTGTGTCATAATAGGATGAATCAGGCCCTATAAAAACACCTATATCTCTCCACTGACTATAAAAAGGAGCAGGTATTAGGGTGCCTAATTCTGGTATAGAGATCCAGCTTGAACGCATCTATAATGGCAGGGCAAAATCTGCCAATTAAGTTGAAGGAGGGGAGATTTAGGTTGGATATCAGGGGGAAGTTCTTTACTATGCGTGGTAAGGTGCTGGAACAGGATGCCCAGAGAGGTTGTGGATGCTCCGCTCCTGAAGGTGTCCAAGGCCAGGTTGGATGGGGCCCTGGGTAGCCTGGTCTAGTATTATATATGGAGGTTGGTGGCCCTGCCTGCAGCAGGGGTTGCTGGAGCTTGATGATCCTTGAGGTCCCTTCCAACCCAAAGCATCCTATGATTCTGAGATCTGAAACTGGTCAGCTGCCTTCCAGCAGCGCCTCTGCAGTGAGGCGGTCTGTCCTTCCTTCCTGCTGCTGTGCTTGCACTAGTCTGATATGCAGCGCTTGCAAAGTTTGTAGGGGATAGGCTCTGAAGGGGTCATTTGTGCTTAGGATGAGCCTCTCCTTCTGGATAAAAACTGGCTCTGGCTTAGCACCATCCTTCTCTAATGACCAAAGTTCATACCACTAACTGTTTCCAAGAGGCAAAAACACCTCCAATACCAGTTATTCTTCAGTCTTCTGTTTCAGAATAAGAAAGGAAACACAGAACAAACTGATTCTTCATCACTTTTATCTCCATTTCTCAAAGTCCTATTTATCTCCCAGACTACTAGTCACTCTGCTGTGGAACATAATTACAACAGCCCAATCATCCTTTCATTAAGGTACCATCCCTCACCACTCTATGTAGCAGTGGGTCTGATCAGTATGATTAAGCACGGTCTCCTCTGCAAGGCTCAGCTGAATCTTGATTATGTCTGGAAACAATTGCCATGAACACACTCTAACACAGCCAATGCGTGTCCCTCTTCAATTGAAGCAGTTCAATCCCAGGTACAGAAATCCATCCTGCAGGGAAATACTTGGTCCCTCAAATCAGCACTGGCCGATTCGAGGAGTTTGCTGACACTACCCTTGGAAAAGACAAAAGACAGAGAAGCAACTCAGAATGGTGTAGAAGAGCATTTGCTGATGCCAGGACACCAAGTGGGATTTTCTTTAAGCTAGTAATAGCTTTAAACTGGAGTCATTAAATATCACTTCTTGAGGCCTGTTTTTTTTTTCTTAAATCATCAATAGATCTGCTTCCCAATCATTTATTGCTGCTGTACAAAGCAGGATCTTCTATCCTGCCATGGATATGAAAAGGAGAAGCTGGAACAGATACCAATAAACACCTTTAGTGAGGAAAACATAAATGCAATGGCAAACAAATTGAATTCAAAAGACACTTCTGAATAAAAAACAACCCTCACCTTAGCACTTCTGTAATGTCCTTGATTTCATTGAAAGTATCTGAATCCCAACTATGGGGCAAGCTCAAGCTTCTTGTAGCTCTCAAAACAAGGGATAATTTTGTACGTATTTCGAACTGCAAAAGTGACCGTGATCATTACAGCTCCCCATGATGGTACTGTGTAATTCCATGAAGGGAAAACACTGCTGAATTAAAGACTACTTCTTGTTATTAATTACAGAATCACACAGAGTTGTAGGGGTTGGAAGGAACCTCCAGAGATCGTCTAGACCAGCCCTCATCTACAGCATGTTCCCTATAGTAGGCTACACAGGAAAGTGTCCAGGCAGGTTTCAAACGTTTCCAGACAGGAGACTCCACAGCCTCTCTGGGCAGCCTGATCCAGTGCTCTGACACCCTCCAACTAAAGAATTTTTTCCTCATGTTCATACAGAACTTCTTGTGTTCCAATTTGTGCCCATTGCCCCTTGTTCTGTTGCTGTGGTTCTCCGCACCACTGAGAAAGCCTGGCACCATCCCATCCACTTGACGCCTACCCTTCAGATATTTATAAGAATGGATAAGATTCCCCTCTCATTCTTCTCCAGGCTGAACAGGGCCCAGGTCTCTCAGTTTTTCCTCATAGAGGAGATGCTCTAAATCCCTCATCACCTTTGTGGTGCTCTGCTGGACTCTCTATAGGAGATTCCTGTCCTTTTGTACTGAGGAGCCCAGAACTGAACATAGCACTCCATGTGTGGCCTCATTAGGGCAGAGTAGAGAGAGAGGATCACCTCCCTCAATCTGCTGACCACACTCTTTTTAATGCACCCCAGGATACCATTGGTCTTCTGGGCCTCTAGGGCACTCTGCTAGCTCATGGCCAACCTGTTGTCAGCAAGGACACCCAGGTCCTTCTCTGCAGAATTCATTTCCATCAGGTCAGCCCCTAACCTGTACTGATGCCTGCAGTTACTCCTCCCCAGGTGCAGGACTCTACACTTACCCTTGTTGAATCTCATCAGGTTCCTCCCTGCCCAACTTTCCAGCCTGTCCAGCTCTTTCCAAATGGCACCACAGCCTTCCATCGTGTCAGTTAACCCTTCCAGCTTTCTATCGTCAGCAAACTTGCTGAGTGCACTCTATCCCTTCATCCAGGTCATCGATGGCAATTAAACAGGCCTCCAACTAGACTCTGCACCACTGAACATAACCCTCTGATTAATTAAATGTTACTACTTCCCTAACAGCAAGATCACAAAAACTTATTTCTAATAAAAAAGGTTCCTCTATGTGCACTAATAAAAAAGGCAAACAAAGTAAAGTGATGTTCCCATTCCAAAAATGTTGTAAACAGAAGCCCCAGATTGAAGCATTAGCAGTGTGCAAGTAACCAAGTAAACCAACAGGAAGAACAATTCATATACTTCTTTTTTTTCACTTTGGCCTACTTCTCCTGCTTCACCTTTCCCCTGCTATCACCATGACATAGTTAAAACAGGGCATCCTAACTGCACCAAAGCTTTGGTTTGGCTTCAACACATCTTCCCCATCTGCTGAGCAAATAAAGGACTTCAGCTTATGCTAAAACCTTCCCAAGTCTTACGCACCAAATCCCTCACAGTGTAATTTTTTTTTCTGCAGGCCAAACCTGTATACAGATCTACAACTATTTGGAAGAGCATGAAAGTTCAGACAGGCGCTGAAGTTCCTCGAATGTCCCATGAACTCTCTGCAAAGTACTGGCCATTCTCTATGAGGGGAGAGAATAAAACTTCCTGCAAAACCCAAAAATAATAAAGGAGATTTCTTCTGCTGTGGATGTAGTGTCACCTTATGAGACAATCCAGATCCAATCTAAGAAAAATGTTTAATTTTACTGGAAAACATTCTCCCAAGAATACAGTGAGTAGCTTCCAACTGGCTTAGAAGAAATTTATGAGTGATCAGTTTCAAGAAAGGCATGCAACAGATATAAGAAGGAAAAGCTACATAGGGATTAAAGAAAGAAGAAGCCTCCATAGAAAAACTGGCTTTGTAAAAAAGCAACAGTATTCATATTTAAGATACAGTTGGCCATTTATTTTGGGAAAATTAAAAAAAAAAATAAAAATCAAGAGGCACAAACAAGAAAAAACACTAATAAAAACTAGGCAAAGTGATGTTGGTGACTAGGAAATGGGCTTCGGCTTTCTCTCACAGATGTCCCTGTGCCAAACACTGAAGCAGCCTCTCAGCTTTCCAGGCGTTCCCACGGACAGGATCCGAGACATGACCAAGTTTCACAGAGGGATTTTGGAAGAAGATAAATACTGCTTAAGAGTACCACAGTATGGATCTCACAACCACTTCCTGAGTCTTCGTAAAACAGTAAGCTGAAAAGTGGGGACTTCCTGCAGAAGCTGGAAATAGACAAAAATGTAGAACTTGGCCTTGACAGTGGCTTTCAGCTCTGGCACCACCAGTTTTCCTGAGGTGACTTCTTTTTACAAAGCACCAGGGAACGTGGAAGAGCAAATCAAGGCCTGAGAAGATGGGGCAGAAGTTGTTGTCCAACCTAAGGGCTCAGACTGCAGTAGGCTGAGAGAACTGGGGCTGTTCAGACTGGAGAAGAAAAGGCTCCGAGGTGACCTGATAGCAGCCTTTTAGTATCTAAAGGGGAACTATGGGAAAGAAAGGAACAGACTCTTTAGCAGGGTCTGAGGTGAAATGGCTTCAAGCTTAAAGAGGGTAGCTATATGTTGGATATAAGAAAAAAGCCTTTTACAGTGAGGGTGGTGAGGCACTGGAACAGGTTGCCCAGAGTTGTGGTTGATACCCCCCTCCCTGGATACTTCCAAGGCCAGGCTGGATCAGGCCCTGGGCAACCTGATCTAGCTGTGCATGTCCCTGTTCACTGCAGGGGAGCTGGGCTAGATGACCTTTAAAGGTCCCTTCCAACTCTAAGGATTCTAGGACTCTGATTCTAAGCTGAGTTCTCCAAGGAGAAAAAGAAAAGAAAACAAACAAACAAACAAAAAAAACCACACTACTTTCTAAACGGAAAGGGATAAATCTGATAAAAAAGAGCCTTTCCCGTTCACAGAGGGCCACATGACCAAGCCCCTCCCACTGGCATCTGCCACTGGTTGAATGCTTAGATTTGCAAATAGACTGTTCATAATTTATAGTTGTTTAACCACGACTTAATAGAAAATAAATAAATGGCCATGAATTACGACTTCCCTGAAACACAGAATGTAGCTGCCATCTAGACCCTGAACTTCTCCCCACAGCTGTTCCATGTCCTAACAGTTCTTGGCACAAAAGGGCTCCAGACAAAGCCTCGACAAGAACATGAGTATCCAAATACCTTCAACTCCAGAGAAATTAGAGAAAATGAGAAATTAGCAAAAATTATTACCCAGAGATCAGTTAACTGGCACCTGTATATAAACATGGCCCCCCAGGGGGGTGGTTGAGTCACCATCCCTGGATGTTTAAAAACCATTTGGATGTGGTGCTCAGGAACATGATTTAGTGGAGGGTTGTTAGAGTTAGGGTACTATGTTTGGGTTCTGGTTGGACTCGATGATCTTTAAGGTCTTTTCCAACCTGAGCAATTCTAGGATTCTATGATTTTGTGCCCTGATGAAGCTCAAAAAATGTTTTTGATCAACATAGAGCACTTCTAGAACTAAAATGCTCAAAGTACACAAGGTAAAGTATATATCCCAAAATATAAACTGTCCAGAACTGAAAGACCTCATAGTATATGTACTGATAGCTTCCACAGTGTAAGAAGCAGATCAATGAGTTATACACATAATCAACCTTTTTCTGTTACTAGCACATTATCTACCTTTATCTGAGTTAAATCTTGTTCCAGCTTCCCACCTCTTTGCCTACCTCAGGCTTCTTTTCCACAACTGCATATTTAGTAGCTACCTACAGGCAGACATCTAGCTGGCTACCTCAATCTTTGATATATGAACTCAGACAACCTGCTGATTTAAACAGAGCTTCCAACCAAGCTTTTCCAGCAAGGAATGTTCTGCTATGGCATTCCACATCTTTCAATACATCTCCTGTACGGTATGCTCCAGGATGCCTTTTTCCTTAGGCTTAATCTGGAGTAGAACTTATCTGTGTTATGAGATACACGCCAAGGTCAAGTTTGGCCTCCATTTTGGAGAGCTCCATTTAGGAAGGTTTTACTCTTCAGTGCTCCACGTATTTTTTAAGTTTTTCAGGTGAGCATCTGAAGAAACTGCAAGAAACGGAATGCACTAAATCAAACAAAGCCATGTTTCCTGCACTGCTCCTCCAAGAAATGACAATGAAGCAGCCCTCCTCCTCCCACTGGCTCGTAAAGTAAAAACGGCAACAAACAACATACAGAAGTAATAAATACGGCTCATTTTCCACTATGTTTGTGCAATTCCCATATCTAAATCCCCAGACTGCCACAGGCTCTGGAAAAATACAGGGAAGGAAGTTACATTACTAGTTCCACCCAAAACTGAGTTAGCACTTTAGACAGACAACACTCAGTTCATTGAAACGATCACACGAGTCTGACAGCAGAAATGGGACACCGACCCAGCCAAACATGAGGCCACAGAAAAAACCCAGAGACAAGGTTATGAAGCCAAAAGTATTTTTAAAGCAGAGGACAAATACTTTTCACATTTACAAGAAGAGGAACGACTTGCAGCAACACCTCTCAGCTGTCTCTCTATCAGACTAAGAAGTTTTAAAATCTCCACAAGACTAAGAACAGCTGTTCCATAACAGTAAGTAAGATGCCTAACTTATCATTAACCAATGCAAAACCCTACCGTGAACCACCACCTACAGAAGAGCTGCCCAAGTTTTACAATAGGATTTCTCTGCTGAAGCCTCGGGATTCAGAGGATGTGGTTTAGATAATCTAAAACTACCTCAGAGTTTTATGAGACAGAAACAGGTCCCTGCACTGTGAAAGAAACCCATCTAAGTTATTTTGAAGCTCAGTTCCGAATAGCTGATATACACACAGTAATGCAATTTACAAGCCAATCTTCAAAGAGCAGAGAGCAAACACTGCTCCTTCCAGTCACCCGTAGTGTGACAGTTGCTTTCTCCTGGATTTTATCCTACCACACCACAAAACTTGAAGCGACTGTCAAATACCAGAATGCCAGGAATTTTACAGCACGAATGGATTCTACTGGCACAAATCAGTGACAAAGGAAAAACATCTTCAGAGGAGGTCTCTGCAATACTGCAGAAGTTACAACATTTCAACCAATTTCTGCTCTGCTTGTGCAAGTTACAGGAAGCAACAGGAAGCTTTTGAAACTGCAGAGGTCTGCTGCAACAATAATGATCTCAGTGTTTGCTTTCTTGTGTTTTACACAGCGCTTTTTCCTCATGTTTTCCTAACATTCCTTGCACCAACTCGTACAAATGCCGTTCCTTCCACCATCCCATACCTGCTGCTCATCCTCCATGACGTTGCTGGCGAATTCAAACACAAGCTCATTCTGCTGTACAACTGCTGCCATAATAACGCATTCCCAGCTCTCAGCTCCACATAAGAAGAAAAGCGTTCTCAAATGGAAAAGAACGGACAGTGTCACCAGGGTGCAGCAGGGCAGAAAGGCAGGATCACAGAATGAACCAAGTGGCAGTTTCAGTAGTTCTCAGATCATCAGCGTTCCTGGGTCCTTCTCTTCTCAAAGAAACCAAGGAGAATTCTTTCCTGAGCTGTTTCTCCCACGCAGACAGCCGTTTATCTCTGAGGAAGGAAAAAAAAAGTTATAATTAGGAACTGATTGCTTTTAGCTACCTGAAAGAACAGCTCTCACTTGGTAGCATCTACGAGTGTTTTACCTGGCTCTAAGGAAGTTGAATACCGTCTGATCCCCAGAGGTATTACTTCCACTAATCAATACATGCAAATGTTCATTCCCTTAAAAAAAAAACAACAGAACTGTTTCAGGAAGCAAGACACAAGTTTCAAAGCGTTTCATATCAAAAGCACTCAACCAACGCTGAGAAGTTATGAAAGCTAACAGAAAGAAAACCTATCTTTTCACCTGATTCATACATGGAGCTTTCATATTAACTAATTATCTTCAAGTTACAATAAAAACAAAACACGGAACACAGAGCGACCTACCGAGCTGCAGGATACCTCAAGCATATCACCTTTCTGCCTCACGCACAGTTCCAATTCTGCAGGGCTGTTCTTTAGCACAAGAAATGCCCTTGATCTCGTTTCCCACGGTTCACAACAGAAAAACAGCCAATAAACTCCTCATACGGGCCAGAGAGTCCCCAGGTCTCTACACGAAGCAGATCTTCAGCTTCTTCTTAAAAACGTGCCGTGAGTGTATCCTTATCTCGACCACAGGCTTGCGAGCAGCCGGAAGGAAACTGCACTGACCACGTCATGGCAAATTAGAGCAGGCAAAAAAGCTGCACGGCACAATAGCAAAGAAAAAATAAAAGAATCCCCAGCTATGGAATGTAAACAGTTTCGCTGGACGGATGCATGCTTACATCTCCTGCGTTTTCACTTACTCATCAGTGCTAAAGGTAAACATGGTTGACTTAAGCTTGGACAGAGATGCGCCGTATCACTTCTGTAATCTTTTTTGTACTGCTAAGATGATCAAGACGTATATAAGCTTTTGTTTCAAAAGAATAACAGAATCTGATGCCTGATACCAGAAACCTAAGGGAGTACATTGGTGCCTATGGATTAATTTAAAGCCACGTGTCCTTAAGAAAGCAAGACGGGAGGTGACTTTGATCAAAGTCTTTAAGCTGCATGTGGAGAAGCACCAGGACAGAAGATCTCGAAGCAGAGACCTGGCACATCCCCACTGCCAGCAATGCACATGGGCCTCATTTGAGACCACAGAGCCCTGGGTGTTGCTGCTGCTTGTGAGGAGCCAACTCCTGCTCACGCGTGGCTGTTGGCTGCACCTTGTTTCTTCAGCAGGTTAAAAGTGAAGGGCACCTTCCTCTCCCTGGTGCCAAGCAGCTTAATTAGGGAGGACCGAGTCACACACTCGTACTCTCTCACTCTAAGAAACGTTGCAGCTGTTTTTCCCATATAGGTTGTGGTATTCCCAAATTCCTAAGCAGTGATGACAGCGCCTTCGGGGAGTCTCATTGAGGTCACTGCATCCTACCCTTCTAAGAAATCAGGAAAACCAAAGTTACATAGCCAGGAGAACCTCCCCAACTTCCACCGCTCGCTTAGACAAGCTGTCCAACTGCGTTTAAGAGCAGTCACAACCCTAACTGGAGAATATTTGCATTAACGGGAGCCACACGCACAAAAAGAAAGGAAATGCTTTGGCAGCCATGGCTGCACAGCCTCAGCCCTTCCCACCTTGCAGGCTGACTTGAATAGTTCCAAAGATTTCCCTCCATATCAGCAGGGCAGGGGCACTGACAGTGTTACACGCAACCGTATTGCCATGAGTTAATTCCCTTCAATTGGAGCACTCGGGCTCTCCTCTTAGAAAACAGAAGTGCCGGGAGGAAGTTGCACACAACACCAGCACAAAGGGATCGTGTTATACCATCCCACGTGCTACTCTAAAAACAAAGTATATACTATATAATTTAACATTTCCAACATGCTGTATCTCCGGCACAGCATTTGTCCTGCCTTTATGTTGATGCTGTTAATTGCTGTTGGCCTTAAGAAGTTACTAGCCTTGAGGCATTTGCACTCTCTGTTGGTACATGTGGATTCAACTTGTGTAATGGAGAGGATTGTAAGCACTTTCCATATTCTGGTTCTCCCCGTGCAATGAGCTTAATGCTCATTTTTAAATAACTCTGCATTGGGAAGCTGAGAGTACTCCCATATTTGTCTGAGATCCACTAAGGTTGAGAAAGACCTCCAAGGTCATCCAGTCCAACCATCCACCTACCACCACCAATTCCCCACTAAACCACATCCTTTTAGTACAACATCTAAATGTTTCCTGAACACCTCCCTGGACAGCCCATTCCAGCACCTGACCACTCTTTCAGAGAAGAAATTTTTCCTCACAGCCAACCTGAGTCTCTCCTGGTGCAACTCGAGGCCATTCTCTCTCATCCTATTGCTAGTTATGCAGGAGAAGAGGTCAACCCCCACCTCACCACAACCTCCTTTCAGGCAGCTGTAGAGAGTGATAAGGTCTCTCCTGAGCCTCCTCTTCTCCAGACTAAACAATGCCTGTTCCCTCAACCACTCCCCATAAGACATGCAATTATGTGATTCAGAAGCTGTGACAGCAAATCCACTAAAAGCTACAAAGATATTTTCTCATACTTCACAGTTTAAAAATCAAATCAACCAACCAATAACTCACCCAACCCAACCACCTCAATGCAAAATTAAGCATCGTCATTTGACATCATGGAGGAGACTGCAACAGTGTAATGCACGTGACCCCAACGGGATCCAGGCAAGCAATAGTTAGAACTGTTTCACTTGGTGGTAACAGGAAGCTCTTAATAATCTGATAGCTTTGCAGGAACAGATATTGAAACACTGTTATAAGGACTTTCTCCACGCTGACCCAGTGCAATAAGACAAAGCAGGAGGCTGCTGGTTCTCCACCACAGAATCACAGAATGGCCTGGGTTGGAAGGGACCTCAAGGATCATGAAGCTCCAACCCCCCTGCCAGGCAGGGCCACCAACCACCCCATTTACTAGACCAGGTTGCCCAGGGCCTC
>PPHD01025726.1:0-11672 GCA_002909625.1 Bambusicola thoracicus
TTACAGAAAGGGTTGTTAAGCACTGGAATGGACTTCACAGGGAGGTGGTCAAGTCACCATCCCTGGTTGTGTTTAAAAACTGTTTGGATGTGGTGCTCAGGGACATGATTTACTGGAGGGTTGTTAGAGTTAGGGTAGTATGGTTAGGTCATGGTTAGACTCAATCTTTAAGGTCTTTTCCTGAGCAATTCTGTGATTCTATGAAAGCAGGTCACTGTGGTATCAGATCAAGTTCAGGCAAGGTGTAACAGAAACGGTGGAGTTATCATCCTAAACCTACCTGCACACAAACTAAAACACGAGCCAAGCTGCCTTCCTCCTTTCACACTGTGTTATAGAGCTGTGGGTCAGTTTTATTAATTTGTGCTGACTTGAAAATCTGTGATTTCTAACTCCATGTCTTCTGTAGTTCAGTTTTAAATAATGGAATTTTTCTGAACCTGGAACATACAGTGTGTAAAGACCCTCCTGAGAGTCAAAACTGAGGAAAAAGTTTGTGTGAGGCCAGATGAGGTTGATGTACAGCAGAATATCCTGTGTGTAAGGAATGATGCTTTGCCCTCCTGGTTGGACCTGTAGAGAAGAGCGTATGTGCCTCAGGCAGTAGAAATTAGAAGGCTGTATAAAACAGTTGAAGGGACAGAGATTTAGTTGAACTCTTTTCGTATATGCAGTTTGTAACAGCTGTCCACATGAACAGCACATGCATTCATGTAAATCCAGAAAAAAACCCTGGATCTCACCCACTGTATCAGAGAGATACACTCAGAGACCTTTATCTAGTATTCATCATCCTCTTCCAGGTCTTCACCTGCAGTTGCAGCTTCCAGTGCAGCCAGAGCTGCTGCTACTTCTGCATCTTCCTCCTCAATTTGTCCATTGATGTCTTTGTGGCTGTGATGTGTGGGTGCCTGTGCTGCTGTGGGCACAGCTGTGGCAGCAATGCTATTGGGAATGTCCTCACTCAAGCCTGCAGGGTCAGTGTTAAACAGCTTGATACTCCTTTCCTTCGTTTGCAAAGGTGGGGTTACATGAAGGTCTTGGCCCTGCATTGCTAAATGCTTAGTCATTTGGTCTGGATGTGCATAGTTGACTGAAATGCTATCTTTTTCAACATAGTTCCTGATTTGATTGTCATTTTGGCAATAATCTATATCTGGCAGTTTTATGGCATCATTATTTTGGGTCTCCAATACTGTGCTTCCTTTGAGAAAGTTGCTATCTTCTATAGACCAGGGCTTCACACCTCGAATACTGTTTGTCTGACAGCAGTCAGCCTTCCTGTGACTGCCTGCTCCTAGGTCAAGTTCTTGGCCACACTCATTCGGTTTGGAGTGGAAGTCTCCAGTGTTGACTGAAGAAGGCTCTGCTGGCTGGCTGGAGGTGCTCTGTTCACTGGCTTCCTTCACTGAGTTTGAGCTGGGGCTGAGAATGGGGTGCACACCAGCATGGGAGTTGCTGCCATTGACTGCAACATCAAGCTTTGCAATGCACTTCACAAGGCTGTCATCTTGAAAAGCATCGCCTCTGTGGTTCCAGAGGATCTCCCCTGTGCTATTTACCCGATTTTTGATTCCTGTTCCTTTTAGCTCATCCTTCTGGAGTTCTTTCTTCTGTTCTTTAATTTCACAGTTCTGTTTGAATTTGAATTTATTGCTTCTTTGCTCATCTTGTTTGTAGCTGTTTCCTTCATGAGTGCACCCAGGTGATTGTATTTCTTCTGGATCAAAAATGTAGCTGGAATAAGAAAAGTTTGTAGAAGAAATGTTAGGCTATTAGTAGTAGTACTTTAAAGAAAAAAGATTATGCTTCATTTTTAAGCTTGAGTTCTTAAGGAACTGTTGTCACTGAGGTTTACCTGAGGTCCTGAGAATGACCTAAACTGAATAGAAATGTTGGATTATACTGTAGTCTCCTGAGAGTGGCACAGAACTAACCCCCTACAGTGAGGTTCACCAGAAGCCTAGGAAGATATCAGAGAACCATCTGCTGACTGTTGCATGTTTCAAGCTTTGCTTATTTTCTTTCTCTAGATGGTGGATTGAGCAGTGAGTAGTCATCAGACTGTTAATTGGTATGCATTTATATAGTTGCCAAAATATTTTCTGATATTCTTCCTCTCAAGTCTTTCCTCTTTGTCTTTTTCCCTTTCCGTGTTTGTCCCCTCCTTTTTCTTAATTCATTACTCCTCCTAATCCTAACAGTTCCTTGACTTATTCCAGGTCTTTTTTCTCTCTCTCCTCTTTCTCTTGTAGGACCAGTACTTTTTCGCACTTCTTTACCTGCTCTGGAGATGCAGCCAAGGAAAAGAGTAACCATTAAGTGGGGCTGAAGTGTTGTCTTTCTAAAACAAGTCTCCTTCAGGACGACTTAAAACATGGAAAGTGCTCTTGGAGCTAATTTAATTAAAAATAAATATAGAACTATGACAAAAGCAAGGACCTGTAGCTGATATTCATTTTTTAGGGGAAAGGGAGGTTCTGACAAAGTTTGTGCTCTTCATTCTGCTGAACTGAGAGTAGCTTATGCTACCTATGTAAGGAAAATCTTTTTGGTTAGAATGAGTTTTCAGTCCCATGCAGTACTTCTGTGGCTCAGGAATTATAGAAATAGACCTCAAGTAGAATAAATCAAAAGGGCATTCATGAGAAGGCAGAGTATCTGTGCTCTGGTGTGATTTTAATGATACTCAAACTCTGGAGAAGCTCCAACCTCCAACTAATTTTAGCAGAAGGTGGAGGAGCACAGACGTGTTGTAATGCTTTTCTTTTATTCAGTTGAAACATCTTTCATTGTACCTTTGTATCATTTTGCAGCACCTGCACCCCATCTGGATTTTCTTTAATCTGAAAAGAGAGAAAGGGAAGGCAAGGGGGAAGGGAAATGAGTGAAATGTTATGAAATTAATGCATGGGTTATTGTATGGAGAATTACGCTCGTTTGGAAGGGTTTTATGAGTTAAAAAAAAAAAAATACACCTACAGCAGGATGGATGCAGTACAATTCAAGCTCCTTGTGATTTTCTATCTTGCGTTGACAGTGGCCTGTAGTTGGAGAATAATCTGGGGAAGAATTTAAGAGCTCTTAAGCAGATAATGGTGTTCTTCCAGAATGTTTTTCTATTCTGCAGCTGTTTTATGATTTGGAGATTCCTAAGACAGACTAGTAATGTTTTGTATTGGCAGCTAGCATCTACAGCATCCTTTAGTGAGCAGCTCCACAGCTTAGCCTTGCATGTGTGATGGATCCCCCGCTGTTGTGTCACTCAGTCCTGTCTCTTAGTAGCAGGGCTCAGGGCCCTCTGGTCCGTGTGCTGGAGCAGGTGGGAGCATTGCGCTCTGGTGTGGCTGCAGTACAGGTAGTACAAGTCCTGCACTGCCATCTTCATGTCCCGTACTCTGTCTGAAGAATCCTCATCTGTTGAAATGTGATGCGTACTGTCGCTACTTCGTGCCTTAGGTCGTCCTTGTCATTGTTCTCTGGAGATTTGTGTTTTGACATCCTTTGTGAATGAAGGGTGGGAACCACAGTGCCGAGTTCTCACGATGTGGGGAGCCGCTCGGTTGGCTCCGTGAGAGCTACTGAGCACTGAGATAACCGTGTTGAATTCTATTAATCTGGTTATATACAGAGATGTTGCTGGGATTAGCACTTTGTTGTGTTGTATGCCTGTATTTTACTACAGTAAATTCCTCAGGGTTTGACTAGAGCTACTGAACTGCTTGAATCTTGCTGCATCTCAGCATAATGCAAGCTTTCTGTGGACACGTGTCATTACCTGATCTGGTGAGATGCTGAGAGCCACCTGCTATGTGGTCATATGTCAGAGTTTTACTATGGGAAGAAACATTTTGTTAATTTGGACCCTCGAGAACTTTTATGTTCTAAACCTAAATGAAGGCACAGACCTGAACAATCCCAAATCCTGGGAGGGAAGTAATTCTTGATTTTACAGGTTTGGGCTACCTTAATTCGAGTTAATCAAGTCAGGACAGCTTGTTAATTGTTGTTGTCCATTGTCATTCAGACTTTTCCTTTATCTCTTCATGACCTACAATTTTGCAGGCTTTTGCTATTGCCTAAGGACAGCAGCTTGCTTCCCCTAAGACAGATTGATGACACAAGGGCAGGATATTTTCTAGAGTCGGTTATTCACAGAACAGCAAAGGAAAATATTATTGATTTATTCGTACAAGGCATGGCCTGTGCTGCCCGCCAGTGATCATGCTGGCAGAAATTATAATGCACTCTATGTTGTTAGCTTATTATTCTCCTGTTTTTCCCCTCTAAGTCTGACTTCCTCTGTTGCTAGCACTGTGCACAGTGCCTCACGTCCAGCCCAATGTTTCTGGAGCCTCTAAGTTATTGCAGTCATTCAGCAGCTGGCTCCTACCTGCTCTGCCTGTGCCTTTACTTTTTGTGCCACATCTGTCTTAGAGCAGAAGTTGATGTAAGGGTTAGGCAGATTGCTGCAGTTCAGTGCCTGTCAGGGCAGCCTGCGCTGAGCTGCCCTGCTGCCTCTATCTGGTGCTGCTTCTCCCTATTCCTTAAATGCATTCTCCCTTCTTACACCTCTGCTGGTTTCTTGCCGTGTGCCATTGTCCTTCACAATAATGTCACAGCAGCAATCCCGATGCAGTGTTTTTTGCCCAAAGAGCCTGCAAGAACTGACTGATGTGACTGTGAATACTGACCCTTCTTGTGCAGCTCTTCTGCAATATGAAGGGATTTGGGCAATTTTGACGTGGTATGAGGCTTGTTTGAGCCAGCTCATGTAGTCTTTTCTGGACAAAAAAGTGTTCTTCATTTGCTTTGATGGTTCTGAAAGATGAATTAGTTAGCAAGAAGAATTAGTTAGTCCAGGCATGTCTGGCCTGCCCTGTACCCTGTGCCATCATGGAAGCAGCTTTGCAACTGTCACTCAGCAGCAACCAGACAGTGGTGTACTATGAGCCCCATCTGAGCTGAAGTCTGGGCATGGGGTGCAGTGTGGTGCCAGCTCAAGTTACAGCAAGTAAGTTCATGGATTGTGATATAGTGACTGAATGCAGTCCTGTGAGCAATGGAAAATATGCAGCCTTGCTTTCTGTTATGATGAAAGAATTTCAGAACAGACTTCAGGATTGCCTAGAGATAATCTTTTTTTTCATTACATGTTGTGGCCGTGTGATGGCAGCAGAGGGGCACTCTGACAGAACGGCTTCTGACGTGGAGGTGTGTATGGAGCAAAGGCGTATCGCAGAGTTTCCTCTAGATGGAAAAAATGGCATTCATTGATACATGCTGAACGTTGATGGACACCAAACAATGCATGTGAGTGCAGTAAGGCAGTGGTTGGTGCGTTTCAGCAGTGATGATAACAACAGTGGGTCACCTCCACTGGTGCAGGTTTTTACACGTGCGGCATGCAGGCTCTTGTTCATCACTGATGACGGTACATAGCTAAGGGTGGTGACTGTGTTGAAAAACAGAGTTTTGTAGCTGAGGATTTACTCTATCAAACAGCATTCCTGTGCTCATTATATGTGTTGTAGTTTCCACGGAAATAAACAGGAGGCATTACTTCTGGAGCGACCTATGCATATGTGATCCAAGACAATTCCTCTTCACTCATTGCAGCCCATGCAAGCCAAAATGTTGGATACCCATGAGTTATCCCTTCTTTAGATTAAGAATGATTTGAAGTTAATTCAATTGAGCTAAGCTGTGTGCTGACACTTGTTTTGGTTTGAATCACATATTTAGTTTTAGTTTAAACTTGCTTCTAAAACAAAAGAACCCAAACTGCTTAAAAGTGACCAACCCTTGTGAATCTTGGCCTTCAAGTCTCAGTGGCTGCCATGCATTAGGTAAGTCACAGAGACCGTGTGACTTGTCCATGGGAAAGGCAACTTATGTTAAGCCTCTTTCTATAGAGGCTAAGCTGCTGCTATCCTTCATGCTTGCCACAGGCTATGAGTATGCAAATATTATTTTAGCTCTGGTAAATTGTGATGACTTCAGTTGCTGTCAGTTGGCAGGTGAATCCACTGAAACGCCCATGCAGGCCTGGGTGCTTGGCTTTAAAGTGCCTGAGTTTGGTGAAACCAGGCCAAGTCTGCCCACAGCCTGGTTCTGAGGGCAGATCCTGCTTTGAGCTGGGTGGGGGCACTGCACGTCAGGCTGCTTCTGCTTAATCTGTTCCAACAAGTTTCCTACTGAGTGCCAGTATTTATAACGCTGTGTGATTTTTAAAAGAATCTTACTTGTATAGGTTTTAACTATTGGAAGTGCTAATTTATGTCCTTCATACTGTTGTGAAGACATTTGTGATCTTCACAGAAAGCAACTATAAATGGAACTTACCATTGTTATTTCCATAAGAAGCACTTTACTGTTTGTGTTTTTTAACTACAGCTACTGTTTGAATGATCTCTGCAGCTACTGCATTTATGCTTTTCGGCTGATTAGTTACAATGAAGTTTGTTCACTGACATGAATGAAATACAACACATGGAAATATTTTATGCAGTATTATCTTAAATTATTTGACATCCCTGAAGTAGGAATATATTTTTTACAGTGTTATCATCTGAGCAATGTTGGTCTTTTCTCCTCCTTGTTCTCTCCTTCCATATATACATAGGTTGCTCTGAAAGTAATGCCTCCTATTTATTTTCATGGAAGCTATAAGATGCAAAGAGCGCGGTAATACTATTTGGTAGAGCAAATTGTGAGTTGTAAAACACTATTTTTAATATTTATGTGAGCTGCAAATGATCCAGGAGAATCCTGGATTTCACCGATGATAACTTTCAGGTTCCGGTATTGGACAGACTGACTAGAGATGAAGCATTGTTGGAGCTGACACTCACCAATGTGGAGGAGCTCATTAAAGACATTAATATCAGAGGCAGCCTGGACTGCAGCGACCATGCTCTGGTTGAGTTTGTGATCTTGAGTGACATAGGCCTGGCAAAGTGAGAAGTCAGGACCCTGAACTTCAGGCTTTTTAAGGAACCGTTGGATGAAATCTCCTGGGAAGCTGTTAGGGTTAGGGGGTCGGAGCCTGATGATCCTTGAGTTCCATTCCGACTCAAGCCATTCTATGAACACAACCATCACCATTAGCTACACATTTTCACTGGTGATGAACAACAGCCTGCATGCTGCGCTTGTAAAAGTCTGCACCAGTGGAGGTGACCCACTGTTTCACAGCTGCTATGTAGGTGCTATTGCCAAGAAAATGTGCCTACACAGACCTTCTTTCATCAGCCTCTAGAGATGGAATTCAGAAGATACCAAGTCTGAATTGTACGGTGAGTGTGGTAGAGCAGTCCAGCTGAGATTGACAATGTGCTTCATGGTCTTCAAACTGATATGAGGCCTGGTGTTATTGAATTGAAAGAGAAAGGATGTTGCCTTCTCTGGCCTTACTCTGGAAGTTCAAGCCTTTGGCTTAGTCGGTGTTGTGGTGTAACAGTCAGAGTTGATTTTTCCAGCTCATAGCAGTGACACCACGTCTCATCACTGGTAATGATGTGATCCAGGAAGATGTCAGCTTCAACCCTGTACTGGTTTGATAGGTCCTGAAAGGCTTGCGTATGATGTTCTTTCTATTCCTGTGTGAGCATTCATGGGACCCACCTGACACAAACCTTGCCATGTTTCAATGTTGCCACCATTGTTTCCGACACACTGAAACTGATATTGAGCTCTGCACACAGTTCCCTGGTCGTAATCCAACAATTCATGTGGATGATCTGATTGAGATGTTCTTCATTTTGTGGTGTGACAGCTGCGTGGCCGCCCGGAACATGACTTGCTTTTCATATCACCATCACCACTGCTGAAATGCACCACCCACTGCATTACTATGTTCCCATCCACTGTTTGATCTCCATGAATGTTCAGCAAGCATTGATGAATGTCAGGGAGTGAAATTATTTCCACGTGGAAGAATTCAGTGACACACCTTTGCTTCATATGCACTTCCTCGTCAAACACCAGTTTGCCCATCTGCTGCCACACAGCAACAAAATGTATTGGAAAATTGGCAGGAAGGTTCAGCCTCTACTGCCAGACCACCAACATCTGCTTCTTATGTCATGGGTCAGAACTATAAAGTAGGAGGCATTGTTTTCAGAACAGACCATGTATATTATAATATTATGTAAAGCCAAATGTGGGAAAGGATTCTGAGGAACAAATTGGTTTCATAGCATGAAAAGATGTGCTTTTCTAGTACTTACTTTGTTTTATGTAGCTTGTTCTAAAGACTTCCATACTGTGTTCATAGTTCCACTAACAAATAATTATATTAAGAGGCTCTTGTCTGGAGCAGTTTAAATCAAGCACATGATATGCAGGTTGGCAACAAAAAGAAGGGTTAGAGAGCTGAGACAATGGATAATTCTAAGTTATCTCTGACTGAGTTTATAAAGACGTCTAGAATAAGTCACTGCATTCTTTTATGTTGTTCAAGTTGTTCAGATTCTTGTAGTGTGAAAGAGTACTGTAGCCTCATGATTTGCATATTTACTGCTAGTACTTGCTTCTGTTAATGTAAAAATATTTTTCCCTTTATCTTCAGTGAAAGAGGTGGAAGAGGCTCTGACTTTTCCCCAGCCACTCCTGCTGACCTTGAGCTGACCATACAAAAGATACTCTAGTTGTATTTTCTTGGTAGTGCCTTAAATCAATGTTCACAAAGACTAGGAAGACCCAATGTTAAAAGAGAGATACTTTCTTGCTTTGAAATACGGTGATGTAGGAATGCAACTGTTCTAAATCAGCTGGGAAAAATGCTGCTCTGGCTATTAAGGAGGCTGTAACTGAGTCTAATTAGGGGAGAGCAGAATGCCAATTGTGTCAGACAAATATGTGCTGAAAAATGGGAGGATGTTAAATGTTTTGCTGGTGGCACCTCCTCTGAGAGTGGAAAGGGGCTTTTCTTCATGTGAGACCTTGCTGTGAATGACAAGAATGTATGATGTCTGACTCCACAAATGTAAGCTTGCATTACAAACTGCAGTGTGCTGTGAGAGAAGTATGCTTTACTTTATCAGATTTGAGAAACACAACCTATCTGATTTTAAATTATGTAGTAACACAGCTTCTATTGCTTGTTCAAACTGTACGTGTGCTATGAATAAACAAAAGGCAAATGATAATGTTGTGAGAAGGAAAGGGCAAACATTTCAGAGAGATAAAAATTGGTTGACATCCTGTCTCCATATTCCTAGAAGTTTACGTGGAAACAGAAAAAAAGACCAATCTCAACTTTGTTTGTGGGGTGTTATATTTTGATTCTGTCTTTATACGTGTGTGTATTATACATAATATAATCTCTTCAGGACGGAGGCAGAAAGATGAGAGAGAGCACTATATTATTATTATTCTAGTAAATCACAGATGTGTATATTGTGGCTTGGTGAGTTTTGATCAGAGTCATTCTTCTGAAGTCAAATTTTTGAGTATTTTTTCTTCCTTTGCACTCTGATTTTTTTATAAGCTTTTGCTGTTTCTTTGGCTTCTCGCTCTCCTCTATCCTTTCCCACTCTAAATTAGTAAGTAATGTGCTTTTACCTATACGTGTTATGTGGGCTGCTGAAGCTGAATGCTGCATCTCCCAGTGGCCTGGGATGCCTCTTTCTGCTCTCTTTTTCAGGTAGAGGCACTTTTCAGACTAGACTCTGCTGGTATAGGGTGAGAATAACCTCAGACATCTGTGGCATTTGACAAGCTTCTCCTCATTTGGGTGGTGTTTGCCTTCTGTGCTGAGGAGGCATTCTCATCTCAGCAGATTTCAGAGGCTGTCCTCAGTGTGTGCCAAAGGCTGAGAAAGGGTCAGGTGTGTTAAGGCGTGGAGGAGGGAAGTGCAATTTGTTACTGAGGCGAGGAGACAGCAGAACAATTGGTCTGGATAACTGATAACATTAAAAAAAAAAAAAGGAGGCATGGAATGATTGCAGCACAGATGGTAGAGCAGAGAAGAACTATAATTAGAAATGGAGGGAACTAGTAAACATACACTAGAAAAAACACCCTCCTGTGGTAGAGGAAGAGAAAGATAACAGAGGGAAGATTATTAAGAAAGAAAGAGTAGGGACATAGCTACTTTAGCAAATCTGTGTGCAGGTTGGTAGCATCTGGGGGAAGTGTTTTGCTTTCCATAAAGTACAGAGAACTTTTCAAATCTGTTTTTAACCTGAACTCTCTATTCTGATGGCAGTCTGTTTCCAAAGATTCTGGGCCCAGAATCTCCTTGTCCTGGGGATTCTCCAGATCATCCCTGTACCTGAAAGTTATAGCCTAAGTTAGTTGGTACTGACCTATTAGTGTATGTGTGACAACAAAAACTTGTGAAAAACAAAGCCATGTAGCACGTCTGATGTCTTTCAGTGAGCATCTGGATTCCTTGGCACCTCTTGGCTTAGTGCGGTTATTGGGAAGGCGATGATATGGTATCTGCAGTAAGGTCTCTGCAGTAAGACCAGTACTTAAAAGCTGAACTGAAGTCTCTACTTTCCTCTGATTCTTAGTCTGGTAATTTGTATTAAAAGTGCTTCAGGGGAGCAAATCAACTGTTGTGTAGCATCTAAAATAAATGAACCAACCTAGGGAGGCATCATAATGGACTCCCTTACAGAAAATGGTCCCACCTCATGAGTTGGCTTTGCCTGTTAACTTTCCTGTATCTGAATTGATTTCAGGCTTTTTGTTCATGCTTTCCTTAACTGTAACAGACGTGTCACTTCCACACTCAGACCAACCTTCAGTCCAGCCTCAGTGGGAATACGTCTGGTCCATCCCAGTTACACAGTCCCTGCTGTCTGTACTGCTCTGCAAGGAAGGGAAAGTTGCAAGTGCTTCTGTGGGTGCATCTTGTTTTATCCTCCTGTTTTGAGAGTGGCAGCACTGTGTTTCAGGTTAAGGAGTGTCAGTGTCTGCCAGAAAGAGCCTTGTACTATCCCTACCAGCACAAGGTTATTGCCAAGGTTATGTCTGCTTGTCCTATGTTACTCCTCCTTCTCAAATATGCTCTTTTCATTACTTGACAAACAAATCTGTGGAACTGCTCAGGTCTACCAGATCCTGTTGTCCTCTGAGGCCTCATTTACCCACTGAACTGTTTGCATGCATCTCCAGTACAGCTAACTGATGATAAGCTCTCAGAGGGGACCCACTGAAGACTCTTGTAAAACTTCTTTAGCCACAGTGGTAATTTAGAGCAGTCTGCCTTAGTTATGTGTGTCCACTGGCACTCTCTGCTTGCCCATTTTCAAACCAGTTCCTTGTTTTTCACCAGTATCTAACCTCCACAATTCAATCGTGCATCTTTCCTGTCTCTTCTTTCTTCTCCCTGGTCAAACTAAATAGAAATCAAGTGTTTTCTGCTGTTTAGTGCAGTGACCTGATTCTTTTTGTTTCTGTGGCTGAAGTGGTAAACCTTTGGGTGATATTACATGCTAGTACTGCACACAGCCAACAACTGTTGGGGGAACTTGTATTCATTGTGCTATTTAGGGCATGAGGTTTAGGGTTGTTTCTGCTTCTATGTAGGGACTTAAGGTTACTATATATTCTTATTCCCAATGGAGTCATGAAAGTGGTTTAAACTTATGGGTTGTTTTCTTTTCAGGGGAGAAAAGTGACTTCAACCAGGGTAGGCATCAAAACCTGGAGGTTCT
>PPHD01025727.1:0-11672 GCA_002909625.1 Bambusicola thoracicus
TCTTTTTCTTTTTCTTTTTCTTTTTTTTTTTTTGACACCTATCACTCTGAATATTCACTAATGCAAAATTGATCGATGTTTTGTGGGAATGTGTTGACTTCCGTCAAGCTTCCTTTCAATAAGTACAGGGAGTTTCATTTCTCCCCATATTTTTGCTGCCATTATCTTTATTTTGTCAGTGATTCAAAGCAACTAATTTAGGGAATCACCCCTAAGTGGCCAGTTCTCTACTAACTCAAGTCGACGCATCCAGAGTTGAGGTACACCAATGAAGGCCATGGTGTGGCTTCCCAAAGGTTATTTCACTTCTTACTGGTTGAGAGGTGGTGGATTCACTGTTCCTGTACATGTTTAGGAAACGTGTAGATGTGGCACTGAGGAACATGGGTTAGTGGGCATTTTGGTGATTGGTTGGCAGTGGGACTAGGTGATCTTGGAGGTGTTTTCTTAATGATTCTATGACTCTGTGTTCTGTGAAGTCAAAAGTGAAGAAACAACATGAAAATAAAAATTAAAACAGCTGGTTTCATTCTGTACAACAAATAAAAATGTGACTTGACGCCAGACAGTGCCTGGGAAATGCTCTCATTCTAACTTCTGTTTTGAAAAACTCCCCAAAGTGCTGGAATTTCCCTGAAAGTTGAGATCCCACCCCAGGCCCCAGCAGGGAGCTGACATGAGTCCATGGAGATGTAGGGATGGAACACCTCCCCTGTGAGGACAAGCTGAGAGAGCTGGAACTGTTCAGCCTGGAGAAGAGAAAGCTCCAGGGAGATCAGAGCAGCCTTTCAGTATCTAAAAGGGGGTCTGTAAGAAAGAAGGGGACAGACACTTTAGCAGGGTCTGCTGTGACAGGACAAGGAGAAATGGTTTCAAATTAAAAGAGGGGAGATTTAGACTGGATATAAGGACAGGGGGGCGGTTTTTCTGTAAGGGTAGTGAAGCACTGGAACAGGCTGCCCAGAGATGTGGTGGGTGACATTCAAGGTCAGGCAGGTCCAGTCCCTGAGTAACCCAACTGAGCTGTAGATGTCTCTGTTCGTTGCAGGGGAGTTGGACTAGATGACCTTTAAACTCAAGACGACCTTCCAACTCAGATGACTCTATGGATCTGTGTTCATCCAACTCCAGCCCCCTTCCATGGGCAGGTTCGCCTGCAGGGTCTCACCAGCTTCCTAGTGATGCTTACCACCCCACTAAGGAAACAAGGATCTGACCCTACACACCAAGCCCTACAGAGAGTTGGGCAACAGTTTGGTGGAGCCACTCTTCAGAAAGGTGGTTTGGGGTTTTCCTGCTTGCCTTAACACTTATCTTGTTGGCTTGTGTGGGTGGTGGCCACAGAAAGGCTTGACTGCCTGTATTTAGTGTTTGCCCTAATCTTTGCAAGGCTTGATGGCTCCAGTTGGCTTCCAGCACTCTTTCAGCTTTGCTCACACACTCACAGCCTGGACTAAATTTATTGCATGGGTTTGGCTGTTGGAGGCTGCAGTTTGTAGCTATGACGGTGAAGGGTTACAACCAGACACAGCAGATCTCACCTCACAACCACTTGGCCCCAAAGCAGTTACATCACAGCTTCCCCTTCCTTCCATTCGAGTCATCACTTAGGTATTTAAACTGCTATTTATTATCTGCAATCAAACACTTATTATGTCATCTGTAATTGCAGGTTTCTTCACCCCTGTGCTGCATGCACACACCAGCTCCAGCCACTGAAAGAATGCATTGTTTGTCTCCTGCCACGCTCAGGCACTTCTTCCATGCGCTTTTCTCCAGTGCCTCCCATCACTTTGAAAGTTAACCTCAAAATGCTCTTCCTCTCCTCCATGCCATGTGCTAGGGACTGGTGCAGTGCCCATTTCAAAGGTCTGATTCAAGTTCTTGGGATCCACAGGGTAATTTTATGGACAGCCTCATCCTCGTGCTAATGATTGCCATCTATCTGTGGTCCCCATCAACATTAATTACTGAGCAGAATCAGTGGCTAGACATTGCACCTATGTCTTTTTTTCTCCCCACATATCACAGAGGAGGTTTTGCTCCTCCAGAATGGTTTTGAGCCATGGGAGAAGGTCACATTTTGATGCCACAGAGCTGCAGTGCCTTTTGCTCTTTACATTTATGTCCCCTTATATTTACCGTGGGGTACAAGAAGGCTTTTCTGTAGCAAGGATAGAGCAAGCAAACCAAGCAAAATAAGACAGTTTTGCTTTAAAATGGCCAAAAAATAAAAATAAAAAAAAAGGAAAGAAAACAATCCTGTCTTTTCCTGCAGGCTGCAGGGGACCGTCTCTGCTGCCGCAGGACGTGTAAATCCAACCCAATGAAATATTAATTATTAGAGTCTGTCCAACTGGGATTCCTTTCAGAGAGCTGAATAATTCTGGTGCACTGAAAAACAAAACAAAACAAAACACACATGAAGTTGGGTTTTTTTACATGAAAATTTTGTGTCTGGAGTAAATTAGAGCTTTTTGAGCACTCAGGCTTAGAGACAGGAGGGTGCTACGATTGCTTCAAGGCGAAAAGAAGAAGTAAATTCCTAATTAGGGCGTGAAAAAAAATCATGGTCAAAGGAAGAGGTAAAGAGAGGTGCGTTGGTCAGCACAGCTTCTTCAGCCCAGAGAGCTGCCCTTGCAGCTTAGTGTAGGGGTAAAGGAAAAGCAGAAGTCGATTAGTAAAAGAGAGCATGCATCTCTGAAGGCTGCCATTATGCAGCACTTCAGAAGGAGGCATTCATCCGGAGAAGCCATGGCACTGGCCCCAGGGAGATGCACTCGGCAGAGCTCAAAGCCTCTTTTGTCCCCTTGTTTACCAGCGTTGGGTTGGAAGCACCACACAGCGTCATCCTTTGGCTGAGCAGTGTTTTGCAGATTTGAAAGCTCAGAGAGTTGATTGTGAAGCGAGTCCTGGGCTGCAGATGTGCTCTGTTTTGCTCATGGGAGTTGGTGTAAAGGTTCAGCATCCAAATCACGGCCCCAGACCTGAGAAGAGCTCCTCCACCCTCTCAACTTATCCAAGTTTGTGCATTTCCATTCTCCTCCAAAAAGTGCTTCTTGGAAGGTGGGAAAGGCACTCAGCAACACCTCTGGCAATGAAGAATCCGTGAGCTCTCATTGTCATCATTCATTTTCTCAGCTTCCTTTTACCCTCCATTCTCTGTAGCTTCTGGAAACATCTACATGAAATACTGAAAAATCTGTATTCTTCTCTCATAAACCTCTCCAAATGTTCCTCCCCAGATTGACCCAAAGGCTGCAAATACTTTTCATTACCCTGCAGCTGCTCTGAGGGATGTCTGAGGGATGGGTAAATGAATGACTCACTGTAGGACGATGCATTGCCAAGAAGTAGATCCGGGGGAATTGGTTCACTTGGCTCAAACAGCAGCCACAAGCGAGCAAGGCAACATGAAGGGGTTGGCCAATGAGAGCCCCTGGAAATGGAGGTGGGGACAAAGACTGCAGATAAGCATTTTTGTTGAGGAATGGCTCAACAGCCAAGGGGGCCATGGGTCTCTTGAACGGTTGTACGAGCAGGACAGGCCTAACAGTTGGCAGGGGATACGAATGGAAAAGTACTAGCTTGCTCTGATGGCTCAGGGAGCAAGACTCTGTGAGCACATGCGCTACGTGCACAGCTCAGGCTATGAGACCTTGAAGCTGTTAAAGTAACAAGAAGAGCTGAGGCTGCAGCTAAGATAAGGGGGAAGCTAGACTGCGAAAAGACTGAGGTAATGAAATACAAAGAACAATGCGATGATTATTGCTGTGTCAGTAGCTGTGCAAGATGTGTGATTCCATGGCCAACAGAATTATAGGGCCAGGGGCTTTAGCAGCGCTTCAACCAGTTACAAGCTGATGCACGTTCGCCACAATCGATATATGTGTGTAAGTAACGGATAATAAACGGAGATTCTGATGCACTCATATTGGGTCATGTCGTCACTCCCCACGCGGCTGAGCCAGCAAACTGACTAGATTCCGGCTTCGAAGCCTTGGGTATCTGCGACAACCCGGGTCCGGGCTTCACGACACATTTTGATTTTTATAAACATGTGGCATCGTGGACAGAGCCAACAGCAACAAGAATGTCAACTGCTAATGACATGGTAGCACAGGGATGTCACTGGCACTAGCTGGGGACCAGGAGCAAAAGGCTGTACAGAGAGGGCAAGGGAGAAAATCTGTTGTTGGGATCCATTACAAGCTCAGGATTTTATACTATTTCCCTTCCCCAGCAGACATGATGTGAGTTTGTACAGTTTACCTTGAATTGGCACCAAGAGCTACTTATTTCTGGTCCACCCTCTATCCCAAGTCTGGAAAGCTGCTCTTTGCTATGTGGCTCCCAGCTGCACCCAAGACAAGGCAAGACTGCAGGAAAAACCCCTCTAGAGAGGCACAGGCCATGCAGAAGCAGCATCTCCCTCCTCCAAGCTGCAGAGGACATAGCATGGCCACTTCTCCATCAAGTTGCTGGGGTGATGGAACTCAGGCATGAGAAGCAAGTAAGAAGATCTAGATGGAGAGGCAACGCAGGGCAGGAGATGGCAACCATAATAATTTATCTACTTAGCATGCGTGTATGGTGTCCATACCATAGAATTGTAGAATCATAGAATCATGGAGTCGTAGAATCACATAATCATAGAATCATAGAGTCATAGAATGGCTTGGATTGGAAGAGATCTCAAGAACCATCAAGTTTGTACGCCACTGCCACAGGCAAGGTTGTCAACTGCTAGACCAGGTTGCCCAGGTCCCCATCCAACATAGTCTCAATCACATTCAGAGACAGGGCACCACAACCTCTCTGGGCAGCCTGTTCCAGTACTACATCATACTCTCATTTAAAGACTTCCCCCTGACATACCCTTCTGGGGAAATCTGACCACGTTCTTCAGGCCTTCAGGAGCCCCTTTCTCTGAGCAAGTGAAGGACACTGATTCAGGAATCCCAACATCTTATGGTCTAGCAAGCCTGGGTCCTGGGCAGGCATGCAGGTTGCACAAGAAGGTCTGGCAGCAGAATGAGGTGTAGGTTGCCAGACCCAGGCTGAAGTTGTGGTATGGACAGGTCCTGGAGCACTTCTTGGTGATCCTCTTCCAGAAAGACAAAGAACCTTGATCAAAGGAGAAAGGGGAGAGCAGTATTAGTGATGTGGACCTCCCAAGAACCTTTCAATCTTCTAGAAGAGAAACTAATATGCCCTCCTGTCCTGAGGACCAGCACGGTCAATAAGACCCTTCCCAATCTCATTCACTCAGTGATAGCCAGGACCATTTAATTTGTCTGATGTGCATCCAGCACTTCCCAGCATAGATCCTCATGTTGAGTCTTTATTAGGTGTACAGTGGTGGCATACATAGAATCATATAATATCCTGAGGTGGAAGGGATCCACAAGGAATACTGAGTCCAGCTCCAAGAAGGAATGTTCTTGCCTGGATTGAAAGCATGTTGCCAGGTTTTATTCCCTTCTGCAACTCACTAGACCTATATCAGTATCTTTTGCCACGCAGGCATAAAACAAGAAGGAAGATCTCAAGCTGTGTTGGGGAGGAATTTTCCAAACTCTGCTAACTTCAGCACTGCCAGATTGGGCTATCAAAATCTCCTCCTTCCATATGTCCTTCCCTGTGATTCCTCAACTCATCCATTCACAAAGAGCAACCATACAAATCAAGCCAAAAACCCCACTTTCCATTCCTGAGCCCCTGTGTACTGACAGCACATACCTATTCCTACAGAGGCAACATTCGTCACACAGTACTCATCCTTGTCTGCGCACTTCTTAGCCTTCATACAGCTCCAGTTGCTTTGTTCCCACTCACAGGTGTAGCAATATAGGGCTTTTGCTGCAGGACGAGACATGAGAAGGTGGAATATGAAAGATGATGACAAAACGCTATTACTCCCAGTAGCAAAAATTACCACTTTCTTTCCATTTTCCACAACATGCAAGTTTGCTGAAAACTATGGATTTGCAAGACTCAGACTCAACTCACTCTGCTCTCTGAACACTTGCACATTTGAACTCAACACATACATCCAGGTGCAGGCATCTGTACCTGCCCTGAACTCAAAATACAGCACAGTGAGCTAAAAACACTGGGTTTGATATGATGCAAGGAGCAGGGAAGGTCACGATCTGCTGTAGGAGTCTACAGGGACATCCCAAGGCTTGGATTCACCTTTTTTAGCTGCTGGGGGCACTATAAATAAGACTACAGCCAAACTGGTCTATAAGCACTGGCAGTTGTTGGTCCCGTTAACTGGGACCTCCATGGCCTGACGTTGTCAGTCCCCACACCAAGGGTCCATGGGTGTAACTTCAGTGCCCTCAAATCTATGTTAAAACACCAATGAAGAGTATTACATTTAACTCTTAGCTGTGTGAATTCAGCCATAAGACATGTGCAGCCCAGAACTTTGTTTTTTACTGCCTAAGTTATCTAACTTGAGTTAAGGTGCTCTTGGTTTTGGTGCTGAAGACAATCTCTCTGTCCCCTGGGCCTTGTTAATGCTCAGAAATTTGCAAAAATCACTATTCTGGAAAGTGAACCAAGGTAAATAGCAGAAAGGTATTCTTAGGCCACAATGAGACAGAAATAACTATTCCAATAAATTATTTTCCTACAGGAGAAAATGTGGCAAGTTTCCAAGAGCTGGAAAACCTTATTTCTCTCTACAAATCAAGGATGACGTTTACTCTCCCTGGTTGCTTAGGTATTTTGTTGATAGAGGATATAGGACCATATATTTTCAGAGGGCTCAGATTTCAATCTCAGTAAAATAAACAATACAATCCATAATGCAAATAAGAGGCAAATATTGCTCTCCACCCAATATCCCAGCATAAAGACACTTATCCCATACAGCTCACTACCAAACTTCTCCCTAATTCCCCAGCTTGACTCCAAAGACTCTGAAATCACTTGGGTAGGGTCTCTGAGAAGGGCAGGCAGTAGGGTCATTCAGCAAGAAGCTGCACAAAGGAAGATGTAGATCTGGCCCTATCCCACTAGAAATGGCGTCCTGCACAGCTGCAGGAGGAGATAGGAGCATGAAGGTATGGATGCGTTGTGTGATTGTAGGCTGGAGTACTTTATCAAGATATAGAAATAACCACAGTCTTACAACATCTGAACAAACAAACCCACTGGAAAGTCTTTTATCAAAGACAGAAAAGTATCAACTGCTTCCTATTTTTTTGTTGGTCTTGCTTTCATTAAAAATCCAGTAGTATGTGAGTTTATAGAGAAACATATCCTGAAAATAAGCAAGCCTTCATACATTCAGGTTGAGAAATCAAAGAGGAGTTCCATGTCCTTCAGCAGCTCCATTGCAAGCACTAAGGCATTACAAGAACTAAGACATCCCTTCCCACGAGTCCTCTCTGACTTTCCAACATTCAACAATTCTCTGTCTAGTAGAAACCATGCTCTTACCTTGATATGCACATAAGACCAAAGCCAGAAGGGCAAGGAGGGAAGTTTTCATCTTCTCTCAGTTGTCTTCACAGCCCAGGAAAAGCACCTTCATCTGGGGACAGGATATATATCTCGCCTGCGTTTGGACTGAGTGATGATGAAGACAGCAATTTTAAAAGATGGGCAGGGATCATGTATTATTTGACAGGATAGGAATGCGCGTTGGTTGTTTTCTCACTAAAGCATTGCCTTCAGGCTGGTCTGATGGGTCTGAAGATGAGTGAAAGCACCACTAAGGCAATTCATCCCATTTATTGCCTTTAATGCTTTAATGTCTCTATGGTCAGGCTAGTAGTACTATCAGTGTAGCACTACCACATCACATCTATGGCCAGATAGTTCAGCAAAGGCATCTATTCAAAGCAAAATGGCAATACGTAGCATAAATTAATGGCTTCATAGTGTGGATGACTGCCAAGTGCCTTTCCAGGGTTAGACCTGGAGAACTCCCTTATGTCTACAGTCAGGGTAGATCTAGCTTTGTATTAATGGTTGACAATATAAACAGGAAACGTTTTATGATTTCCTGTAGCCTATAAAAGCTGCTGGTTACCTATAAAGTCCTAAATGCTCCACATCCTACTTTTGAGAGCAGCTGCAGCAAGAGAACAATGGCTTTGGTGTTCAAACACAGTAGCTGGCACATTGGAAGAAGGTTTCCAGCTTTGCTACACCTGAGCAAAGTGCAAAAACACATTTGTGCCCCTTCTACACAATGCAAAGTCCTTCTAGATAGCATTCAAATGTAAGGTTCCCAGCCTGTATGACTTCTCTGTCTGTTTATCTATTTGAGTGGAGCTGGAGCTGATAATTTGAGACCTTCTGGAGCCTCTGTTTGACTGCCTGTCACACTTCGGCTTCTATGGAAAGAGCTACCAGGAAAATTGGTGTGGGAAATCTGCAGACTTCTCCATGAATCATCATAGACAGACCCAGCCACCAAAGAGCAGAGAGGATAAAGCTGGAACAGAACCTCCTCCAGATAAAAGCTGCTTGGTCTGCTCAACTCCTCCACCCTGCAAGACTTGGCTGAGAAAAGAAAATGGGGTTGAAGAAAGAGGACGGACCTGTACACAACCTGGGGTTTAGAAGATGGAGCTGCAGAAGAAGAATAGGCAGAGACTCAGAGAACACATAGAAGATGGAGAAAGGGAAGGGTGTTAACTTTAGGTCCTGGACAGATCAGCCCTGAAGCAGAGGTCATGGGCATCTTGCACATTTAAGGCACCTGATACGACTACTCATTGCTCATCACTGTGAAGGCATGGCCAGAGGAAGTTCAGAGGGACGCCAAAACCCATGTTATCATCCTCTTTGATGGCAAAAAAAAAAAAAAAAAAAAAAAAAAATGGTGAAGGGCAGTACTGGTGTAGGGGGTAGTAATTTTCAGGTATTTTTGAGGTTTCTGACATTGGCTTCAAACCACTGGGACTATCCGTACTGCTGACATGAAGCAGGATTAACAGGATGGTGAAGTCAGCCCTGATAACCCCATGAGCATTCATCATTCCTCAACGATGGACATACAGCTTCTGGGCGTGGAGAGGGTAAGCCACATTGCTTGCCCAACAGATGAAGTTCTGCAAAGCATAGGGACTGCCTGCCAATGTGGATGCTGGAGGAGGTGTGTCAGTCCTCCTCGATGTCACGAGGCAGCAACCAAAGAGCTAGACTCACTTCAGAAAAAAAGGATTGCCCAGCATGATTCACAACATGGTGTGTCCTGCAGCCAAAGTACAAAGTTCTGCATAGGCAAGGAAGCAGTTTGCTTTAGCCTGACTTGACTCTTATTTCTGAGGAAGAAGTGAAAAGTAATTGTGCTATTTTTCAACATGATTAACAAGGTGCATTTTTGAATCTACAGGGCTTGCTGAAAATCAACATGGGCTTAAACTCTTCACGTTTCAAATTGCTAAAGGACTTTGATGCTTTGACTCTGGACCCCGTCTCCCACGTGCTCACACTTTTCCTGAGTGCTGTGAAGGTATCTGGGTGCTCACCATGGGAGTCCCACCATGACACAGAGATATTCAGGTTCAGCAACACAGCATGGGCAGTCTGGGGGCCAGGTTACACGGAGGTGTTGAAATCCTTTGGAGAACCTGCCCTTTGGCTCAAGGAAGGAAAATGGTGCCCCAGGGGCTTCCCAGTACCATATTACCTAACTTGCTTGTAACAGGGGGATCCAGTAGTGCTACAGAGGAGGTCACCAACCTTCCAGCTTCCCTGAGGCTAGAACCACGCTGAAAAAGAGCTGTCACAGCAGCAGCTATGTCTATCCCAATAATACATGAAGAGTTCAGTCATAGTTTCAAGGGCTGTCCTACAGCATGCGGACAGTTGTCCATGTTGTTTAATTATTAACACAGTTTTTTGCCGGAATGGCTAAGACCATCTCTGACAATTCCTGGACAGGGTGCAGAACTAATCACAAATTAGACATACTTTCCAATTGGTATTTTGGACTCAGCCACTTTATTTTGGAGGAATACCAGCTAACCTCAGGGCCAGGAACAGACCCAGGAGCTTTCATTTGCTAATATGCCTTCCCTGTGGTGCCCCAACTCCTGACAGGACCAGAGTGTAGATGGTAAAATGCCACTGAATATACAAATTGATGATTTTCTAGATGCCTTTCTATGCACCTTCAGAAATTTCTGCCTGGCTGAAGCAGTAGGAGACACACTTTGCTCCGGGGTTGTGCTGATCAGGATAATCTCCTCCTCCTACTCATTTCCATTTGTTTAGCTCTCTCTAATTGCAGGAACAACCAGACCATGCTGCTTGCAAAACCCCAGCCCTGCTGTGAATCAGCTATCAACAGACATTTCCAAGACAGGTATTATTTATTTATTCTCTTTTATTTCATGGTGGCCACAGAGCCCTGTTTGCATGTGAAACTACATTAAAGGAAGTCAGGTTCAGACTGGCCTGTCCATGTTTGATCACCAGCTGTTCATAAGACAGATGAGTAAAATAACTGGAGGACGTGGGAGACCAGAATGGGCTAAAATACTTGGATGGGTTATTCAACAGGAACCCAATTTTCTAGGGCATCACAGTTCAGTTCAGAGAATGGACCTACTGACACTGAGAAGAACTGTAGTTCCCAGCACCAGGAAGGGACATCTCATCCTGAATGCCTCATTGTATCTAGGATGAGAGTTAATTGCCTTAAGTTGACCCAGGGGAGGTTCAGGTTGGATATTAGGAAAAATTTATTCTCTGAAAGAGTGGTAATCCATTGGAACAGGCTGCCCAGGGAGGTGGTAGAGTCAGCATCCCTGGAGATTTTCAAGAGAAGGATAGATGTGGCACTTAGGGTCATGGTTTAGTGTAGAGTATGGTGGTGATGGGTCAGCTTTTGGACTTGATGATCGTGGTGGTCTTTTCCAACCTTAATGATTCTACGATTCTTAATTGCAGTGGTCGTGGCTGCAGAATTCATGAAAAGCAGAGATAACAGACTGCAAGTTTGCAGATTTGTTGAACACCTTCCACTAGATCAAGAGACAAACAAAAACAACCCAGGAACCTTTGTCACAAGGGCAAATCCTGCCTACTGTGTAGAGAGATCACCCAAGTCTGTATAAGTTATGGTTCATTTAATTACCCTTTGTTTCTCTGCTCAAGCAAATTGGGCTTGAGCTGTAGCCCAACGATACTTGGGTCTCCTAAAGCCCCAGCAATGGAGAACATTTCAGACCCCAATCCACCAGAATGGAAACAGCCTCACTGAGAGTAGGGTTGGAGCACACAGAAACATTGGGCAGCAGGGCTAGGAGGCCACAACCCAGCCAGGTCATGGCCATGGGACTCACCAACACTGATCTTCACAATAGGAGTCATTCAGACTGTCTCATTTCTGACACATCTAGAAGCCTCCAGGCACTGATCTTTTCGGGCCTGGTTGGTGCAGACATAGCACATCAGTAAGTTGGCTATGGGAGGGAAACAGACTATTTGTATGAGGTCAAAGAATCTCCTTCCCAGTTGGACCCATTCCAGTCTTTCAGAGGGCTGGAGCACCTCTCCTATGAGGAAAGGTTGAGGGAACTGGGATTGTTTAGCTTGGAAAAGAGAAGGCTCCAGGGAGACCTCATTGCGGCCTTCCAGTACTTGAAGGGAGCATACGAACAGGAGGAGGAATGGTTGTTTACAAGGGTGGATAGTGA
>PPHD01025729.1:0-11670 GCA_002909625.1 Bambusicola thoracicus
TGTGCTCCTCTCGTACCACTCAAATTACACCAAATAATCTTCCTTTGTGATAGTCTGACATCGGATTTTGCCTTTATTTTCTTTTCTGTTGTCACAATTATTTTTCTGATGATCCACCCCCATACCAGGAGTTTATTTTGTCTTCATCTTCTCGCTGCAGCCAGTTAGTGGGGCTTTTTTCAGGTTTGCAAATAATCGCATGAAATTGCAAGCATGTGAATATACAATAGAAGAACATTATGCTCCTATTAAGCATGCTCCTGCCCCTACCGAGAGGAAAACTGTGTCTTTCCCTCTCTGTCCTGCTATTAAGCGGGGTGTGCCATGTTGTGACCAGGCTGTACTTGCTGTTATTTAGGGAAGTCTGGAACATGAAGCCAGAGAAGTCTGAGCACGAGCCTCCTCCTTGCTGTGCCACACAGACCCAGGCATTTCTGGGCTGGCAATCAGTTTCTGTAGGCCAGTAGCTTCTGTAGAAGGACGCAGAGCTGTGATGAGAGGTGACCAAGCAGCTGCCATTCACTGGAGCCACGTGGATCTAAAATCTGCTTTTGGTTATGTTCACGCTGCTGCATCTGATGCCTATGCACGCTGTGTGCTAGCAGCACTGGGCAGAATCTAACCCACGGATTTCTCCCATGCCAGACAATCACACTGCGCTAATACTCAAAATATATCTGAAAACAGAGACGTGAAACTGAGATCATTTCAAGCAAACCAGCCAGTTTTCATCCATAAACATACATGATGCCATGGGCCCCATTCGTGGCAGCTGGAAGTGATGGCAAGCCCTGTGAGATGAGGGGAGCACACTGCCAGCTCCTGGTGCTCGAGAGGTGTGTAACAGCATTCTGATATCTGATTTTCTCCTCATTTTGCTTTGCTTGCTCCCAGGTGATTTAACTGGAGATTGTCTATGACCACGTAGAATGTAGCCATGCAGTAAAACAACGGCACTGGATGGAAGGTTATCTCTTCAAAAATAAGGCCTGGGGAGAAATTAAAAGATGCCAGCATAGATGGTTTGCATGAGCAGGCAGCTGTTCTGAACCAGGGGCCTGGCCTCCATTCACTGATTTGCCCACTAAGTCTGTGTTTGATCTGAGATGTTTTACATCGCCTCTCTTTGGTGCATCCGAGCTGTGAGCTCCATCAGCCAGGCTCCACTCTGCAGCTGTGCAATATGCAGAATGTGAAAAGCAGTTATCTTTTAAACTGCACTTGGGTTTGCATTTAGAAAATGAATTCAACCTCTTTCATTTATATAAAGTAGACAATATCTTCCCCAGGTTTTCAGTACTTTGTCTCGGTCTGAGTTCTAAACATGGAGTCTGTAAGTCTGATTTCAGCCTTGACCACTTTTACTTCAGCCTTGGGCAGTGTATTCTCAAGGATAGGTGACTGCAGCTTTCTAAAACTCTGCAAAACACATTTTAGAAAGAAAAGTTTGTGGGAAGTCTGCCTGTTTGTGTGGGGTAGAAACAGGCAGCATTTGGCAGTCTCAGCAGAGTGAGGGTTGTGCTGCAGGGGTCAGTGTGTTTTAGACTGGATGCCTTAAGCACTTGGCAGCAGCTGGAGAGGGACCATGGTGGCAGGACAGGGACTGCCTGCACTTAGCAATAGTCACATGAACATACAGCAAGAGTAGGGCAGCACCTAGTATCCTGGATGTGTGTTTCCCATGAGGCCTGCCTAAAATGAGTGGTTAGATCCACAAATAGTTATGGGACAAAGCAGAGCTGGCTCTAGTATTTGTTATGCAAAGGTTGTCGTTTAGCTGTGCCTCGTCATGGGGATCCACAGTGAAATACTGATGGCTGTGTCCACAAATTTTGATTTGAGTTACACACTTAAATACATCTATAGATCTGGGTTTATGACCACTTGCCTGTATGCAGTGATATAGTCCTCCATCTCCTCTTCTAGCCCAGGAGAAGAAAGGGGAAGCATTATTGCACCATCCCCCAGTTGTCCCAGTTCCCAGCAGCGAGCTTTGGTCTGATGATCCCCACTACAGTCCCTGCCAGCCACACACCACCCAAAGCTCAGTCCATGCACTGTCCTCAGAGGGCCAGGCATGGAACAAGCAGCCTGTAAGACCTGTATTACTCAAACTCCAGGTGGGAGGAAAGTCAACATCTATATATCTTTCACATCCGTAATTGTAAAGTTGTTAACCTTGCATTCAGTGCTTGAATGCTACTGTGATGGGCACTGGAGATAAACCTGAGAGCCAGACACTGGAATAACATTGTGAATGTGTTGGTTTGGGTTTTTTTTTTTAACACAGAGAACTATTATTGACGGGATGTCAGCTGCTGATGAAGGGCTCTGAAATATTTTATGGGATGTGACAGCTAATAAAACAGGTTGTTGTTTTTAATTGTTTGGCAAGTAGCAGGGAATTGTGAACAGATGTGAACCGGGGGCAGAGGAGGCTGCAGGTTTCCCTGAATTTCTTCCATGTTTTGCTGTCACCACTAACACCGAATGTGAACAGTATTAGTCCCCTGCACCCTGTGCCTTGCTGCTTTGCTCATGTTTGAAAACCATGCAATGGTAAAGCTCTGCACAATGCCCAGGGTAGAAAGGATCCACGCTGCACAGTGGATGTGCATGCACGCTTCAGGGCAAGAAGGGACATCCACGTCCTTACATCTCACTGTGCAAAGCTCTGCTTTCCAGAGCTGCTGTGGGTACAGAACTTACTCTCGGTTTCAGCCCCATGCTTGGCTCCTGCAGCCTGCTGCATAATGAGCTCCTAACACTTTCCATAGCGCAGCGTGCTTCTGGGAGGCTCCAAAGAGCTTATTATATCTCTGTTTAAGAGACCCAGAGGGACCGTGCAGGGCTTGCATTGTCTGAAATGAAAGATGTCTCATCAGGTTACACCTTTTAGCTCCTATCTGTATAAGCATTCTGATAAGTGGTGCTTTTTTTCCTCCATCCCCCCACTCCCTTTCTCTCTAATGTAATCTCTGCCAGATCTAGTCAAAGCAGAATAGCTGCAGGGGATTCATTAATCCGAGTCTGGAGCTCACCACCACCACCACCAAATCATAAAAATAAAAATTTAAAGCACCTCAATTGATTATTCATACAGTGTTTGTCCCACTGCCCGCTGCATCCCCTCCACTGAGGGACCCCTCTCATTGCTCCATCCTCTCCCTCTGCTGTCCTGCTGAATAGTTATCAATTCCCAAAGGAGACTTTGGGATAAAATGACGCTCCTCCCATGTGCCGAAAGCTGCCAGAGCTGTGTACACTGGCTCAAGTACAACAGAAACTAAGCCTTGGCCTGGAGCAATGTAACACCCAGATAAACAAGTCTGCCAGAAAGAAGCTGGGTTGAGGTGCTGGGCCTGCAGCGCTCAGGGAGAGGCTGATACCAACACCGCAGATAGCTGTGAGCCGGGGTGGGTCTGGGAAAGGCAACTGCTGGGGAGTACAGGGGGCTGCATCCCACCTGGCAGCTCTCCATGGCACCCTGTAGCTGTCTTCCTTGTCCCAGTTGCCAGACCGTGAGGTGATCCCAAATGATGCAGAGCAAAGGCTCCAGCAGTCTCTCATGGAGGCTGGACAGGGGAATCCTGCTTAGAAGAACAAGAAGTCCCTTTGCTCTTCTGCATCCTGGGAGTGGTTTTGCTGCAAAGCCATGGACAGCCCTTCATGGAGGGGCCAGAGGAAGAGGCACAGCTGTGAGGCATCCTCCTCCTCCTTTTAGGACCTTTAGCACAGGCTCTTCCTGTGCATGCCAAGAAGCTGGCTTGGAGGTGACATGGGCACTCACCCATCTTGATTTATCTGCACAAAACAGAGTGGTCTGAAAGAGAATCATGATGAGCAGACACCTGAGTGCCAGCCCTTTTCCGGCTCCTATCCATGGGCAGCAAAAGAAGGCAACCCCCAACTTATCCTCACTCCTCACTGTAGTGTTCATTTCAACACAGCCCAGAGTTAGGGGCCATGGGGTGCCTTGTACACTGCCTATGCTAAAGGGAATAATTTTGCAAAAGAGTGCAGGGTGTTTGTTCCCACTGCAGAAAGTTCCAATTTCATTATGAATCCTACCAGTGATATGCAGTAACTAGAAACCACCAAGCTAGTTTTCCTACCAAGCTTTTTCTTAGGCTTTCCAACTGGGAAGGGTGCCTAAGTATTCAGCTTAGAAGGGCGCTTTAAATCAGAAAGCATGGTACACACCAGCTTGGCTTCATTTAGGGGGATTTAGGGCTGATGAGCGACTCAGGAAAAAAACTTTCCATGAAACGAGACTCCAATTTCATCAGCTGTGGGACAGAACACCAGCAGCCCTGCCACAGACTCTGGCTGGAGCAATCAAATGCTGCAGATATGAGGCGGAGGTGAGCTGCTGTGAAACTGGTGGATAATTGATACCTAATAAGTTTAAGTGCTATCAGTGGTATTGTTAAATATAGTTAAATGCAGTTTATCCACCTCTAATTCAGTATTGATCCACTTCTCCGGCGCAACGAGGAGGCTGAGTGTACTTGATTTTAGTGCGTCACTTCAGCATCGTTAACTGCCCTGGAACCGCGGCACCGTTTGGAAACTGTGGTTGACCTCAGTGATACCCACTCTGATTAGCTTAATGAAAGCCCTGTGATAACGACAGTTTTATTATTAGTAAGGCTGTAGCTCCTTGAGTCATGCAACCCTATGAAGAACTCTTTTTCTCCTTTCTTTTAACGTATATAACCTCCAGCACAGCAGGGGAAAAAAGCTCAAAATCCTGAGCCTCAGAATCTCAAGACATCCAATGAAAATTAAAAACAACAACAATAAAAACTCAAGGTTTTGGCAATTATTTATCTGTAAACCTACAGCCTTCCAGTGAAACTCATTGCTTTTTTGCAGCCTGAATCATGTGTCGTGATCGCCTGAGGCCAGCAGCGCTGCTTCCTCCTGCCTTCTGCTGCTGTGGTGCTGGGCAGAAGAGAAGGACTGGAGCTGCTGCAGGTTGCCAGCCCCAAGCACTGCCTGCAGCCTAGGATGGGGATGGAGCAGTTTAAAGCTGGATCGGGGGATCCCTCATTGCAAAAGCTTTGACACTGCCAGGGCTTTATCTGCTGTGGGATTGAAGTGCTGGCTTCATGCTGGCAATGGACCAAGCTGCCTCTGTTTCTCCTCTGTGTGCTTTGAAACTTCTGTCCTGTGGAACCCTCGTCAGTCCTGCTGACCCGCCCTGATGCATTGGATCACTTGCAGAGACCTCCTTGAGGACAGCATCTCACTCATGGCTTCGTCGTACGCCCACGCCTTCCTGCCTATGTTTTGGAAGCTGTGCATCAGACCGGAGCAGGAGAGCAGAGAATGTACAAGGATCCATCCTGCAGCCTGCCAAGCACCTTCCTGCTCTCTGTGGCTGCCATTTTCAGCACCTTGCAGGATCAGGCCCTTTCTAATGAACTGACAAGTCATTATCGTCTTTCCCTGTTTGGCATTTAACGTCTCTTGGCAAAAGATTAATGAATTGACTGGCTTTCAACAGGTTTTATGAAGCAAGACAAGAGCATGCCAGCACAGACAGAATATTAAACGCGTTCAGCAGGGAAGCCTCTCCTGCTTGTTTTGTGTCTGTGCAGCAAGTGTGTGTGCAGGCATGAAGGGCTCTGAGGGAGCTGTTGGCTCAGGATGGCAAGCAAGGGGGAAAACTGCCATAAAAACAACATGTGGCCTTTAGCTTACTGCCTTACCTCGAATGAACCTCCATTAACGCTGCTTTCAGCCTGCTGATTTCACACTGCCCTCCTTCCACACCTTAAAGATGGTCATTATCCATACTCACAGTGGAAATGTATGATTTAGAGACTGGGGAACTTAAAGCATCACTCATATTTCTGCAATCAGCTCAGCCCGGTAGGAGTCCCCTTCCAGCCGTGCCATCAGTGTTCGGGGGCTGTGAACAGAGCCTGGGTGCTTTATACAGGAGTAATTCAGCCAGAGGGTTCTGGTGGCATCAGAAACCATCAGAGCAGAGACTGCAAAACCAGGTTTCATGCTGTGGCACACGTGTTTCAGTCGCTGTGTTTTTAAAATATGTGGATTGAGTGTTGGTTTAGGTCTTTAAAAGAAATGAACCGTTTCATTCAAGGAATAGCTGTGTTAGCAGGAACTGAAGCTATTAGAATGCTTATTTGCACGTGAGGGTAAAGTGATGGAATTTCAAGCCTGATGAGATCAAGCCAAAATGCTCTGGATTGTTAGAGAAATTTCAGTCCTGGTCTTACTTCGAACTCCTCAACTCACATCCCAGATCATGTATTTCATTCTCTTCAGTCACTGGAGATAATTGAGGGAACGCTCTGATTTTGGAGAGCCTAACGAGAGAAAGCTGTAGTCTATTGTCCTTCTGTTAGAATGTTCTGATACTGGAAAGTGCTGACAGCTTGAAGGAACTTCTGATTCCCACGGATGTGTGCAGGAAATAAATTTGGTCAACATCTCACAGGTTTAGACTTATTAAGACAATTCGAATGAGGCGATGGTTATACCAATTATTGCCTCTCCCCATATAATGCTGCTTGGTTATGTTTTGAATAGAAGAGCCACATCCTCAGCTAGTCTGTCAGATCCATGGGAAACTGGGGCTGAGATTTCATCCCATGTCTCCAAGGTTATGTGGGATTTGTAAACCTCTCCATATCTTTAGGCTGTACCTGAAATGTCAGCTTGAAATAACCAAGAAGTGCTGTGCTTCTGGAGCTCCTTTAGAAAATACCTGGGAGAATCCACGGACTACCAAAAATGATAACCTCTGCTCAAAGGGGAGCACCAAAAGGAGCTGTCCTGGGGCTGTTCTAACACATGTGCTAGCTGCTGTGATTTTGGGGGGTGCTAGGCTGTGGGTTCATGGGGTGACACAGCCCTTCTCTTTACATACGTTTTCCTTCAGAACCAGAGCTAGCCTTGGAGGAATTGTTCCCATCTGGCTGCGCTCCTAAAGCCAGCTCTATCATATTGAATGTGGTCATCTTGTATCCTTCAGCAAAAACACATTTAGCATTGGAGATCTTCCTTGGCAGTCTCAGTAGGATGTAAGTTGGATGTAAGTTGGAGTAGAGGTTGAAATGCGCTCTTTTTCATCCATGTGGCTTGTCCTGGAATGTGACTCCCTCATAACATGATGGTCCCCTCCCTTTTTGCAGGCAGGTATGGGACTGCAGGATGCCACATGGTTATTCAAATGCTGCAAATACATACAAACCATTAAGTTCCTTTGCCCAGGGTTCATCTGACAGTCATTTTGCAAGCGGTTTCCTTTGATACGACATCACGATCAGCGTGTTCTAACTAGAATGGTGACATCGTTCCACACCTTGAACCACCCACATGTATATCCCCACAGCCTCACCAGATGCAATACCCTTGTACAGGCAGGAATTTCCCAGGAGAAAAAAAAAATGGTTGAGCCTACTTAAGGAGCTTGCAACACTAAGTTTTCTATTGTGTCTTTGACATCTTTTGCCATTACTGCTGTGACCCTAAATGGAGGCCTTTAATGGCACAGGAGCAATGAATAGTAGGCACGCAAGAGCTTGGGCAAGCTTTGCAACAGAGCTGCAATAGTAGCAGGTAGGAATGTCATGAGTGACAGTTTTTGTAATGTTCTGTTTATCTGGGTATAAATTCCTCACAATTGTCCTAAACCTGTATTTTTACCCATATATATTTAGGACTGCATTAGTGCAGCTGCAGTTTTTGTGCTGACACCAGCACTGGGGTGTACTAACACTCACTGCATTCTAAGAATTTTGAGTAAACCTGTGTTTTCTAGAGTTTCAGGATCAGAGAGCTTTCTGTGAACGAAAATGGAAGACACTCACTCTACATATTTAATTGCAGCTTGGATTTTTGCTCACTTATTTATTTGTAATCAGTACACTTCTAGGAGACTTTTTAGCAGCAGGGCTGGTGGTCAGAGCTTGCACACTTCAGCAAGTGGTAGGGACCACATTGTTTGGTACCATCAAAGCCCACATTTGATAGCCAGCCTGAGTTGCTTCTGCATGGGGGAGAAATATGCAGGCACTAATTTGCATGCAAAATCCACTCTGTGCTATTTGTTGGGGGGGGATTAAGGGGCAAACCAAACCAAGCCTACAAAACATTTCCTTCCAATTCCATCACTCAAGTCCCAGAGCAGCAGGGGCTATTGCTCAGGTCGGGCAGAGGCTGTGTTTCCTCCCAGCTTATCCAGCTCCCTGCCCAGATGTGGCCACTTGTGTTCCCCTGGGCCTAGCACTCAGGAGGAGTCACCATGCAAATGGGTGTTTGGTTAGCAAGCAGAAGCAGAGGGGAAGAAACATAATTCCCCAATGTAGTCACACACATCTGAAGTGTGTCAATGTTTCAAAAGCACGGTTTAAGGGCACATGTGATCTCCACTGCAAAATGAATGGCTGTTCTCAGCCAAGGAGAATAAGCAAACCTGCACGAATGACAGATTTATATGCCATTGCATTAACGGATAAACCAACAGTTTAAATACAGCTTACGTACTTTGCATGATGCATTTCTAAAGCCCGGTTCACACCCATTCATGCAGGGTTAACCAACACAGTAAAAGAGATGTCTGCACCACATGCTTCCACAGTCTCAGCTATGACACGCCAGCCTCAGCCTCACAGTTCTGCCAGGATGGGCTGTGAAGCACCTTTCTAACCTTCAGCTTTGCATCCCCATTGAGCTGTCCAGTTGACAACAGAGCCCTGGGCATGTCCCCACCCCCATCTCCCACCAGATCTGGTAGCATTAATGCTTACAAGGTGATGATGGCTATCATCAGAAATGGCACCAGCAGCCTGTTTTGTCTAAGGCTGACAGTCACCAGCCCCCGTGAAAGGGGCAAGAAACCATTTCTGAGAGGTGAGGGAATTCCTCCTATGCTGTGTCAGCTGTCTGTAGCAACTTCAAGCAAAAGGGTTGCTCAGAGTTCAGATGACACCGTGTAAATACTTGCTGTAGTGAAGTCTCCATAGGTCTGTATGAAGTGGATTCATTCTACTCCTTCCTGAAATGTAAAAGATCGTCCTGCAAGGTGCTGCACAATTGTGCAAAGCAAGATCTGAAACAATCTTTTATGTTTCTAAGAAATCCAACTAACTTCAGGATAGGGAGACAATTGTAGCCAAAGGACTATTTGGACTGATTTCAACAGTATTTCTTGAAGACACAGGAAGGAGCAGGAGCATATGACTGCGTGTACACATACATATACATCTCTTTCCATTCCTAACAGCTTTTCCTGCTCATCCTCTCCCTTAATTGAGATTTTAGCTCCAACAGTGGATCACTGCAATAATTATTTTCTTGATCTCTTGCCACACACTCTCTTTCATCTAAACTATTTCACCCACTCATTTTTGTGCAACCAAATGAGACACAGCAAACACGTGAGCAGTGCATTCACGCTGCAGAGAGAATAGGAAAACGCAGACTGGGGCAGCAGGGCTGTCTCCAGCTTTGAAGAACTCCATGGAAAGTGCCTTTTGGGCCTTACAGAATTTCTTCTCCAACTCTAATTTATTTTTCCCTTATTCAAAAACCTGTGTTTCCAACCTGCATCATGCCAGAACAGTTCATGACATTTAGAAATGAGCGCGGATACTCCTTTCAAAACACAAGGAGAAGCTCAGAGGAACTGCCAACCTCTCGAGGCTGATACAGGCATCTCTTGGCATTTTTCTTGCTCCTTTAACCCGAGTAATCTGTCCAAAATAACTGCCATTGATTCATTCCTGTTTTCAGTGCAACAGTGTTTTGGTTCTTTCTGGTGGAAAAATGTTTTGTCAGAAATATTTTGACTATATTTCCAAATTGTAAAGCACTTACTCGCTCCTTTCTGTAATTATTATGCATTTTTCACGTGTCAGGGAGAACACTGAAATGAAAGGGATGCATTGCTCTTGGCAAACCTCATCTTCTTTCCCCATTGTTTCTTTTCTGTAGCTGAGGGAGGAATATATCATTTTGTTCAAGAAGGGAAAATTCTTGCCATTCTCAGTGCTGTGAACTCTGGGAGTTCAATGACATGCAATTGCTGTTCTTGCCAATGCAACAGGACACCAGCTCAGCTGCATTTTTGGCTCAGCCCCGTGCTTTCTAGGAAGCACAGCACCACCATCACTGATTAGGAGCACGAGTGTTGGGGCAGGATCCTCCTGTGCCATCACCCCGTCCCTTTCTTACAGCTGGACTGAAGCAGACTTCTGAAAAGCAATGGAACAGCACCAAATATATATATATATATATTCAGGGAGTGCATTGCTGCAAACTTCCTTCATTCTGGGGTGGCTGCAGAAATCCTGCTTATGCTCCCTGCCCCTCAGCTCCCTGGCTTTGCTCATGCATGTTGAAGCTGGCACTTTGGCTCTCCAGCTGCTGACACCTGTGCATGCTAACACTTGTGCTTTCTCTCTAAGCAGTTCAACACCTGCAGCATGCTCTGACATCGCAGCTTGCCCTTTCAAAACCCCTCCAGGGGTCATCTGTAGTTGTTAAACGTTTTTCTTCCTCTGTTCCATTTTGTGTCCCCTGTGAGTGATAGTGACAAAAGCCAGAACACATTTCTAACCTCTGATATTCCTTGTGTGTGCTTTTCAGTGGTGATGTTCTAAAATGTGAACAACAGTAAGCAAAACATCAATTTCTGCAAACCTACTACTGGACCTCATGAGCAGGAACTCTGTTATAACATGGGATATTTTCACCAACTGTTTTGTTTTAAAGGCAGATACAAAATACTGCTTGTAGTGGGAAAGCTGCAGAAAGAGAGAAGGGAAGGGAAGGGAAGGGAAGGGAAGGGAAAACTCCTGACAGTTCAGAGAAAGCAAGTGCCTTCAACTTCATACAAGTATTGTTAAAAGTGTCCCTTGCAGACTCAGGAGTTGTCACTCTTGATGTTCTTTGGGATTTTCTCTATTTCATTCAATTATAAGCTTGTCCATATAAACTCACAGGAAAATTAAGCCTGGGAATTGAAGGATTCTCAGGGAATACTGTGGGAGGGAAGTTAAGGTAGGCTGCTGAAGCCACAACTGACTACTGAATTCAGAATTTGACTGTTTCAAGTTTTGTTTAGTATCATAAATTGAATTCTACGGAAACATAATGAGAAGCCAGTACTCAGACAATACTGGCAAGTCTATCATGGGCAGTGTGGGCAGTCTATGAGAATCCATAAGAAATTGGAAATTGCTTCCTGCAAAAGGACCGAAATTAGGAGAGTGAAACCAGGTGAGGTTCTCTAGGCTTAGTTCTGGTAGCCTGGCATGGCTAAGGGAATGTAATTGCCCTTCAGTAGAGTTATAATATACTAGATAAGTTATTAAGTAAAAAGGGAAACTAGCTGTATTATTAAAAGTCTTCTTTGTAATGATAGAAGCACTTTGTCTATTAGTATTACCTTCCTGAGAAAGTAAAACACCTTCCTTAGCAATACAAGCCCACCAATATCAACACAGGGCAAAAACAAGAACTGAGAAACTGTGCTTATTTCACCCTGTGTGGTTCTCCTCCCACCAGCTTCAGCTCCTTGACACCAGAGTGGATATCAAACTCCTCAGTACATGTGCAGGAAAGCACCAAATAAGAGAATGTTGCTAAAGCTGCAAAAAAGATGTTAGAACTCTTTCTTAATTTTTTTTT
>PPHD01025730.1:0-11670 GCA_002909625.1 Bambusicola thoracicus
GCCTGGTCTGGTGGTTAGTGACCCTGCACATAGCGGGGGGTTTAAAACTAGATGATCATTGTGGTCCTTTTCAACCCAGGCCATTCTATGATTCTTGCAGGTAACTCGCCTTGAGCACAACATCTCCTTTTTATTCTGATCTTTAGGTGGCAGTACAGGAACACGATTAAAAAAAAAAAATTTTTTTTTTTTTTTTTTCATCTAGAAAATGACTTAGCATTTATCAATCTCATACTATACAGCCTTTATAGTGTGAAGAGTAATTCCATGCCGACTCCTGTCTCTGTCGTGGTTTAACTTGGTAGGTGGCTGAGCACCACACAGTCATTCACTCATTCCCTCCCCCTTCCCAGTGGGATCAGGGAGAGAATAACAAAAAAAAAGCCAAAGTGGAACTCATGGGTTGAGACAAAACTATCTACTAAGGTAGAGAAAAGGAAAAAGATAACAGTGATGACACTTCATTTATATGAATATATGTGTATATATATAAATGTATTTAACAAGCGATGCACAAGTAATTGCTCACCACCCCCAACTGATGCCCAGCTGACCCTCTGAGCAGTAGAAGAGAGCAAGGTGAACTCCCACCCCTTCAAAACTCCTTCCATGTGATGTCACATGGTATGGAACAGCCCTTGTCTGTTAGTCTCTAAAATGACTCCCCCCCGCCCCCCTCGCATCCCTGGATCGAAGCTATTTCTTAGCATCTGCGCAATTATGTATTCATTTGTGCATGGATGTCCTCATGAAACTTGAGCAAGCTGTCCCTTCACGGGAGCTGTGCTTGCTTTTCCCTTGTAGGGTTTATTCATCCAATTGATTAATAATCTTACTCTTTATTGTAGTCTATTGTCTTACTGGGCTTAGAAGCCAGGCTTGCATTTAGTATAGTCAAGGGGGTGTGATGATGGAAATTTTTAATTTCCTTAGAAAACAGAAGCACTGCAAGCACTGGAATGCTTTATGTGTATATTGAGAGTTCTGCTGTTAATGTCCCATGAGATTATAGGTTGTATCAGAAAACACCAATGTTTTAAACTATCTGCCCAAATTTTTAAGTATAACAGCAAAGACTAATTTGGCCTATTTTTCTTCCATTAGTTGCTATTATTTTTAATATTCCCTTTTGTTTAATCTTATGGCTTATTAGAACCAGCTGATCAGACTAGAGGTTCTGTTAAAGTCTGGATATTGCCTATTACTTCTTGATTGAACAAAATAATCACAAGTCAGTGCTGTCTTTTAATGTAGGAAGATACAACATTGCCAAGTTTGCTTGCATGCACTGATTTATCATCCCTGAGTTTAATACATTTGGCTTGATGGTGCTAGTTTGCTCAGCTTGTTAAATTTTCACGTGGATTTCAAAGATTTTCCTTATCTGAGAAGTGAATGCAGAAGTGCCATCTCAGTGATTGGTGAAATTTCCTTCCTCTGTGTATTTAATTAATCCTTGCTGATTGACTTCTCCCCAAGGTCTGTGGTACCGATGGCACTGCTTAGTTTGACCTTCTGATTTTGTACGAAATCTATACCCAATCTGTTATAGAAGTCAATTTAGATGGAAAAAAAAAAAGTTTCTGTGATGTGTAGTATTATCACAACAATCCAGTGTGAGAGAACCATGAAGATCTGAGGGCTGGAGCACCTCCCCTATGAGGACAGGCTGAGAGAGCTGGGGCTCTTAGCCTGGAGAAGACTCCCAGGAGACCTTACGGTGGCCTTCCAGTACTGGAAGAGGGCCTACAGGAAATGTGGGGAGGGACTTTTTATAAGAGCACACAGTGATGGAATGAGGGGAAATGGCTTTAAACTGGAAGAGAGTAGATTTATACTAGATTTAAATTTTAGGAAGAAACTTTTTACTGTGAGAGTGGTGAGATGCCAGAACAGGTTGCTCAGCAAGGTTGTGAATGTCCCCTCCCTGGAAGCATTCAAGGCTAGAAGATAGAAGTTTAGCACATGGGAGACCTTCACTGTTGATGCATGAGGCCGTAGCACCTGAGCTGCCTCCTGATTTCTCTCCAAAAGCTACTTTCGTCACTATTTAATGTAGAGGTAGCTTCAAGACTCTGCTAGCTTCTTGAAAACAAACTCTTGGCTCAGCTTGTGATTTTGTTTGCCTCCCTCAGCAACCTTCAGGGTGCTTCATGCTCCTTCATGCTCCTTCATGCTCCTGTTAAGCATACCCTGTGGGCTGCCTTTTTCTTGTCTTACGGTTTTTAGTTTGGTTTGGTTTTCCGCCTCTTAGAGATGTGGTTTGGGAATGTCGTTTGTGTTCTGTTTGCTGTAAACCCTCCTTTCCTTTTGGCAGTGTTTCAGTACTCGCTGCCCACATCCCTCCCTTCACCCCCAGCTCCAAGGCTGCTGTGATTGCCTTCTGCTGCCAACCTGTCTTGGATCCTGTCCATATTATAAGAGTAGAAATATGAAATGAAGAGGGGTTATTAAAAATAAATTTGACAAGGTCATGCATTTATTGCTGTCATTTATATGGAATATCAAAATTCAAGCTTAGATGCACTTTAAAAGTCCATAAAGATCTTCATGTTGTGATTCTGCAAATATAGTTTTCATACTTACACAGATCTGTAGTTTCAAAGCAGTATAAAAACTGTTGTCTTGTCAAGCTGTGGCTGACCATTTAAGTTGCAGTCTTGTAAACTCTTCTGAATTCACCGTGTGTCTGCTGTGGGCACTTGATGTTGTATTTCATTTCTGCATAGTTCAGCCCATAATATTAGTTTCTTAAATGATATCCTCCGCAGGAACGTTCTCTGCTGGTAGTACAAGGGAGCCACCAAAATGAGTTTGTGAATTGAATTATCTTTAGTATTCATTTTTGTATGTTAAACTGTAGAAGTGCAAGTCCAAAATTACAACTGGCGCCATAAGGGAATACATAAGTGATTAAAATATGGATAACTTCTGGTGAACGTAACATCTGAAACTGAATTTGTTACTACATATCTCCTGAGGAGGAGATTTTTTTTTTTTTTTCATTTTGCAAAAAATTGCTGGAAGTTTTACACTGCAGTGGACAATGTATTTGAATTCTTTAAGAACTCTTAATGATATCTTGCCTGTAGTCATTGGAATTTATTAGTGGCAGATGGTTGCATCCACTGTGACTGTACTCCAAAGTCACTGTGCGCTTGTGCCTGTGAAGTGAATGGCATGATGCTGTCCTGCCTTGAAGCACTTACAGTCATGTTCATAACCAATCGCTGCAGTTGTTTGGGGTTATTCGAAATTATACAGGTTTGGCTTACAGAATCTTGACATGACTGCACCTCAGCTGTTGAGGGTTTGAAGCAGGATATGGTTATGGGACTGCATGGTGGTCTCCCTGATTTGTCAGCTTTGCTTTTGTCGGATCTACAGGACACTAGTACAGAGAACTAAACTGGCCTAAGCCATAGCTTACCAAACATATATAAACACATTTGTGTCCTTTAATCAAAGCATTGCTTGGGGGGAAAAGGAGCTGAAGGGTCTGCAGAAGGTAAGGGGGAAGGTCAGGCAGTCAGGGCCTCTCCTTGTGGTGGTGGCTTACCTGCAGTCTGCTGCAGCTGGAAATGAGAATGAAACCTTGAAAGGGGAAGCAAAGGGAATTTCTGAGTTCTTATGGCTGTCTGCAGGAGAAGGCGGGCTTTGAGGAGTGCAGGACCAGCTGGGTTTTTAGTGTGAGGAGGATTCTTTTGCTTTCTAGTCTAGGTCAGCCCTGGCTAACCTGGAGATTTATTTCTTCTACTGTATTGTGTTTTTTTTCTGTTGTACTGTGTTCTATTCTATTGTGGTTTTGCTGTGTTCTGCTATTCCAGAACTATGTCTTACCATTAGCTTCAGTCCAGTGGAAGAAACAATGCAGACATTGTGCGTTATTTCTTATTACCAAGGAAATTATTATTTTTGATTAATGTCTTGGCTCTATGGGAGTTTCTTTTCTGAGATAATCTTATTTTTGCCATTGGCTTTACTGATTTCAGAGCTCATGCTTAATTCCTGTGGTTGTAATTCTCAGTGTGTCTCTGCGCTGAACAGGACCTTCTGCTTAGAGATCAAGATGACATTTTGACTCTTGCCCAAGAGCATCCCGTTGACTGTAGGGCCGGTGCCAAATGGCGCAGTTGTTGAAAACCAGTGCATAATTCCTATGCTTACTCAAGTGGTAATGCCCTGATTACAAAATACTGAGCTTTTCTGTTTATTACCTTAACTACTGCTTGTATAGAGCTCAGGGTTCGTTCTGTTACTAGCTTGGTTGCTGAAGCTTAAATGAGATTAAAGACTGATTATTTTTTCGGGGAGTAGATAATCTATCTCCTTTGACATTTCTGCATTAGAGTAGCTGATCCTGCTGTCAGCAGGTAGGAGATAAAACTTCTGGCTTTGCTGGGTGAGGCTTGCCTGGGTGCTCACGTGGGGCTGTGCTCTGCCTGTGTCAGGTGGTGCCCATGTGCAGAGGAAGGAGCATTAAGTGTGTCAAGAATGGTCTCTTTTGTGAGGGTGATATGCAGAAGAGAACAGAAGAGTCATTGGGAAGGAAGAGATATAACAAACGTGTTTGTACTGCCTGTTCTTATAATTCAGAAGTTCAAATGAGTAATGTCTAGCCTACTTAACTGCTGAGAATGTGTGCTAAGTGACCTGAAGAGATGTTTTCTGTGGTGGGGGCATTCTTGCTGGTGGGATCCCAGTGGAATAATGGAAGTGTAATTCAGGTGAGATTTTTGATGAAGCATTGCCCTGAAGGAGGAAACATTTGTGTCTTGGTTAAAGCTGAGTGTGAAATAAGCAAAGTATGCCTCCTCTGTAAAGTCATGGTTCAGTGGCCAGAAACCTGTTTTTATTTCCTCGTCAAGAAAAATTTGAAAGCAGCTCACCTTAACACATGCATTCAAGCTGTAGTGCCATCTTTTTTTAAAGACAAACAAAAAGCAACAGCAGTGTATACAAAAAGCAACAGCAGTGTATTTGTCAATCTCAGTGTTTTCCAAATATTACAGCAGAATGAAACTTTACCGTTGGAGGCCTACTTCTAGAAATGAAGGTCAGAAGGATGCGGACTACCAGGGTTTAGATGAATTTTGAGAGAGAAATGTTACCCTCCCCATTTCATTGCAACTTCCCCTTCCTCACGTTGTCCTCAGTGTTTTTGGGGACCTAAAATATTGTTCTTGTATCAGGTGTAAAATCAGGTGCTGTTTTGCAGGTCATTGTGCTAGGAACCTTTACTGTCTCATGGAATGAGAGAGGTTTGTGCCAGACTTCTGTGCTGCAGTGTAATTTTCTTTGAAAAAAAGTGAGATTTTTTTGGGTCAAACTCTGGGACCAGGTATTGAAAGAATTGGTTGAATACTGCCATGAGTCTGTGTACTTTGTGTAACTTGCTTTGACTTCTGTGGTGCACTGACTGCAAGTCCTTCCATCTGCTGGAATTATCTTAGTCCAGATTTCTGCAGGAGCAAAAACAGACTAAAGATGGAAAAGAAAAATCAAAACGGCACAGGTGACCACTTTGTCTTCTGTGATTTAAGTTCCTAAATGACTGTGTTTTAACAAATGGGACTGACTACTTGGTTATTTGTGATTGGTATCCACTTGTCATGTTAAAACCGTCTCATTATTTGCTGTTGATCTACAACAGATGGAATAAGTGTGGAAACTTTTTTTTTTAATATTTGGTAAAACTAAACACATGATGACAGACTTAGATAAAGTTATTATCAGGCATAATACTAGCAAGGCAGTTATAAAGGCCCTTAGCATCCCCATTACTGGAAGAGGTTAATCTTGCCATGTCTAATAGAGACGTAGCGTTTTGTTAGACAGGCGGTCAGTAAATATACTGCTCATATGTGGGTTTTGCTGCCTTTTAATGGCCTTTGCTGCTTTGCCAGTCATTTTCATGGAATTACCCTGTTTGATGCGCAGGTTCCAGTAAGCCAAAACTACTTTAATTAGATTTTAGATGAAATGTTAAAAGGAATGCGAGGGGCTGAGCATTATATGTAAAATAATTGGAATCCTCTGAAGACATTGTGGAAATTTGGGTAGGGTGGTTTTACGGGTCTTACCTTTCTCCTGAAAAATGTGACTGGAAAATCCTGTTGTACGTATATAAAATGTAACACAGGCTCAGTGAATGCCACCTTACACGATTCTGGACTAACAAATTCATTGTAAAAATAAATGCATTGAAGATGTGGTGCGTGTCTGTGCTGAAATACATGTTCAACTAACATCTCGTTGCTTGGGAAGTTACTGGGATTATCAAGACAAGTTTTATGATGCTTATTTTATCCTGCATTTCAGAGAAGGCTTACCCTTCTTGTTTTTGTTTACTGCTCTTAGGGAAATTCACATTGCAATGTTCAGTGCCCCTGTGCTTGGCTTTGCATTTTCTATCTGAAGAGGCCATTGTAAGATTTTCCACCTGTAAGGGTCCATGTCATTTTCTTCCCTTTCTGCCACCAGACAAAGACTTTATAGACAATCTTTGAACAGAGCTTGGAGGAAGTGGTAGTGCTCATCTTCTTAACTGATCTTGCTCTTGTGTAAAGCTGAAGGTATTTTCAGCTGGTAGGTATGTTTTAATGGATGCAGGAGTGCATGGGAACTGTTGAATCACAGCCTGAACCTCTGATTGACCACCTGAGGCAAGTGCTGAGTCAGCTGCAGGGGCACAGGTGAACTCAATTTCACCTGAGTGACCGGAAGGCTCCGGAAGCCAGGCTTCACCTCTCCTAGACCCCATTTAAGGGCTGACTCCTGAGAAGGAAGGATCTCTAGCTGGAGATCATTCCTCTTGGAGCCCTTCTGCAAGCCCAGGACACGGGTAAGATGTTTATTTCATTTCTCCTTTGTAAAGTGGTAATCCCTCTGGTCCAGTACCTGTATACCTGTTTGCCATACATAGGAGGAATGCAACAGGTGAGGGATGACCTTGTATGCAGAGATATGTCTGGAGAGTTAGTCTTTGTTTTGCCCCAGGCTTCGTCTGTGAATTTGAATGAGGTGTTTCATGGCTTACCAATTTGAGAGAGGTGTTTGAAGTTTATGATATTCACCTATATACTCAGAAACTGCTGATGATTCATACATGAAATAGAAAATATTGTAACTGTGCAAATGTATATCACCATATGGGCAATATGTAACCTGTACCCTATATGAGCATCTTAAATGGTGATAATAGGCAACAGAAGGCAAATCTGCTCTAAATTTCCTGATACCAGCAGGAGAAAGTCCAAACACCAACAGGTTTATTCATACATTTAGAATTAATGGAGCTTTTTAAAATTGCTAAAATGTGTCCTAATTCTGCCAGAGCTGAAAGCTTTGCTGTGTGAAATTTTATGGCTTGTGCAATTTGCCAGATCAGAACGTTATTGTGCTAGATCATATGAGGGTTCCTTCCAGTTTCAAAAGCTGTGAAACTTACTTGTCTTTAAGCCAAAGAAGAACGGCGTGTGTGGAATGGAAAGAGGTTTAACTGATACTACAGAAGAATAGAGGAGGGGGCAGAGGGATTTAAGTAAGAAGGGACTGAAGGAAATGTCAGTGTGAAGAAGTGTTTACCTGGAGTGGGCTCAGTAGGCACAACCTGGGAGCTGCTGAGAGGATCTTAAATGCCTCAGGGAGAAACTGATCAAAAGAGAAGAGCATGGAAGCTTTTAAACATACTGGTCTGCCACTGATGATACAGAGCACTTACCAAATCAGACATCAGTGGTTGGAAGCTAAAGTAACAACATATCTGAAGGGTTATGGAACATGCTATCAGATTTTTGCCTGAACGTGTAAAATTTCAGCTGAGGGCTTTTGAAAGGTGTCCAGTACAATCTGTATTTTCTCTGGGGAGTTAAGAGGTTGACAAGAGTGTGTGCAGCAGCCCTTGTATGTGGCTTATGGGAGCACCTGCGAAAACAAAAGGGAAGTGGAAAATACAGCTCTGGAAAGAAATTCCTACTTTCTGCTTGAATTTCCTGAAGCCAAGAAGCTTTTTTCAGAAAGGATAAAGGCATATAAAATGAACATGGTTTCTTACTGGAAAAGATCTCCGAGAGCTTGTGTGCAGCCTGATGTAGGTGTTGAGTGGGAAGCAGGAAGCCGTGGGCTGGGAGCATGAGAATTGGATGGGTAGCTGGGGACACAGAGCTGGGGCTGGTTGGAGGGTAGCATCAGGTTATACTTTCTGTTGGCATAAGAGCACGTGGGTATAGTGGCAATAGCAGCGGATGTCAGCATTAGCAGTGATGCTGAACATCCACCTTCAGAGTTGATTTTTTTAGCCTATTCTTTCTGACTGTCAGGAGGAGTTGAATTATAAAAAGATGTATTCTGCCTTTGAATGGGTACCTCGCAGCAGCGTCAGTGTTTTGTGTGCGCAAAATACGGAGCTATTTGGCTCTCTCTTTTGAGAGAGCTGTTCTAAGAATCTGGTCACCTTTTCCCCCCACTTTCCTTTTTCTATTTGTCTGCTTTGGAACAGATGAAATAATTTACAGAACTCCCAAGTGCTTCAGAAATAATTACGGAGCCAAATCCATTGTCCTTAAGAGATTGCCGTGGGAGTTGTGACTTGGGGAGTATGTCTGTTCAGAACAACTGTACTGTGGAGTTATTAATTTTTAATTTCCTTATCTTCTTTTTAACCTCCCCCCATGGAGCCTTACAAGCTCTAACTGTCTGCGCACACACTAGTTTATGACCCTTGTAGTTAGGGCTGCTTGTGAAGCATGCTGTTGGTGCTCATTCTCCTATGTTCATCTCAGTTTTAATTAAAAAATTAATTTGTACTGAAGAGTAATATCTGTTTTTTATTAATCGAAAGATTATACTTGCATTTCTGCTTGATGACACGTGGGGATTTGCCATCCGTTTTTAGAACTCCATTTGTTGGGACATCTCAATATCAAGCTGCTGTACAGCTGGAAGGTAACAGCATCGTTAAGTATTCATTTTATTTTCCAGCTACAAAGTCACCTGTGCCGTGTGTTTACCTCTCTCTTTTATGCTATAAATTCCTTGAGGTATGAAATAACTTGCCAGTTGTTTGCTACACACAGAAATTAATGAATGCTTACCCACTTATTGCAGATAATAACGTAGCTCGTGAGCTCACTGTGTAGAATTTTTGCCATTAAGACAATATTTAAACAGTTATTGCAGGCTTAGCAATGTCATCCTAGAGTCCGCAAGTCTCTGCTACAGAATCATCCTCCACTACCATCTTGCCCCATTCTGGATGCAGATGGGATTAGGAACTTTACAGTTGATAAATATTTCCAGTTTTGTCCCAAACATTCAGTAGCTTTTAACCAAGCAGGTATTTTTTACTTCATCTTGTGATGAGTTCTTTATTCATCAATCTGGCTGGTGGAAATAAGTGACCTCTGGTTTCTCCCAGACTTGCTCCTATGAAGTCACGTTTGTCCTTCATATGTACGCGTTGTGTTCACAGCTGTTGAGGGTGCAAGTTCCCAACTGGGAAGAATAAAATCTCTGTGCATTTACTCCTGCAATTATCTGCTCTCAGGGCTTCTAATGAAGACAGAGCAAGGCTCTCTTCTGTCTCCTAGAAATAGTACTTATTAGAATTAGTAGAGTTACTGATTTCCAAGAAAGCATTTTTTTTGTTGTTCACTTCTGTTTCATTTTTAAGTGTGTGTGCTTCCTATGCAATAAAAAGCTGCAGTAATTTTAACTGGAAGAACAGTATGTTCTTGTAAACTTACTTTGTAGCTGAAATAAAGAGAAAATTGTCTTAAGAACCAAATTATTTAGAGGATATTATTTTTGAGAAGTTGTTTCCAAACAGCTTAAATTAAAAAAATATATAAAATCATGCGATTCTTTCATCATTTTTTAATTTTACAGTCATTGATGGTTTAATTAATAAGTAAATATGGTGTAGATTTGTGTATGATGGTAAAGTTACCGCTCTCACCATGTGCTTACTATAATACAATATGGTGGCAGTAGGCCCTCTAATCAGTTTGAAACTTAATGATTTTTATAATGAAACTTTGTGGTAATGGCTTCAATATCAGGCTTCTGGGGGAGACCTTCCTGTAGGAATGTCTGCCCGGGTTGTCCAGTCCTAGGTGTGGAATCCCACACTTGCTCGTGTGAAACTTCATGTGGTTGGTGGCTGCCCAGCCCTCCAGTCTGTCAGGATCTCTTTGCAAGTTCTCTCTATCCCTGAGGGAGTCAACAGCTCCTCCCAATTTAGTGTTGTCTATAGTCATTGTATATTACTTTTCCCCCAACCTTGCATTAGATACTCAACATTAAGAAAGCATAGAGACCTAAAAAGTCGTAATAGAGAGCTTGGATTTTTTTAATCTGCATTTTCAGTTTTCCCGATGCTGACTGCAAAGATCAATGCCAGATGAAAAAATAGTTGTTATATCCTATCTGAATACATGTTGTAAACATAGATTACAAGCTAGACGCTAACTCAAGGATGCGAATGGTAAATCAATAGAAAAGATTCTGTTAAATAGATCTCACTTTTCTGCCTGGTTTACACCAAATCCACCAAGTTTAATTTTGCTTAACTAGTGCATGAATCTCATCTGTTGAATTGTGGTATGGAAGTAATCCTTTTTCCCTTTGTGTTGGTGACACTGAATATTTATGTATGACACTCACTTTTGTGGTGTTAAATTATTTGGATATTTTTGATCTTATCAGAAGTCTAGGCTGCTAATGGACTGTATTTGGGAAGAGAAGAGCATTATGCAGGTGTCAGTACGTTGTTGTTGCATATTGTATGTTTTATGTGCTTAATGTATAGTGTGTGCAGTAATGTCTAATTAGCAGACAGATCTTTAGAAGCTGTTACGTTTATGGTAGCACTGTTCTTGATGTAAAGCCTAATATTTTCATAATTGCAAACATCTTGATCTATTACCTCAATTGCTGCTTCCATGTATGTAAATAGAATTATTATTATTTTAATTTTATGGGTTTTCTCCTCATGTGAGCTGGTGACTGTTCTGTTACTTCAGATTGTAAGACCCAAGATGTATGCAGCACCATCTTTCATGATGGGTGTTGAGTTTCTCCCTGTGATTTTAAAACTCTGTGAGCTTTAAAAAGAGAGGAAGAAGACAAAGTAATCAATTAAGTCTTATCTGCTCAGTTAAAAAATACCCAGTAGCAACAGCAAAAGTGAAAACTACCAAAATTAAACTGTCTTTACTTTTTTTTTAGGCAGCAGGAATGCAGAAAATAGAGGCTGGTTCCCCAAACAACAGTCAGTTTGATTGACGTTTTCCATGTACATCAACTAATCTGAAATTTGAAGTTATACTTTATTTTAGAGATGTTTGCAGTTGCAAACAGATTCTACAGTGAGTGTTATGTTTGTAGCTCTTCTTCCCCTGTGAGCACAGGGTCTCATCTTAAAAGGTAGGGAGGTGTATCTGTGTCTGTTGGAGTGAATGGGAATTGGACATAAGGTGGATAAGATGCCTCATTTCATGGGATTTCTCTTTATTTGTGACAGTATTTGATCTCAGGTTTCAGGACATGAATGCGTACGCTTACTGTTTCATTTGGGTGGTCAGGCACTGGAATGGGCTTCCCAGAGAGGTGGTGGAGTCTCACTGATCCTGGAGATGTTCAAGGAATGTTTGGACGTTGTGTTGAGGG
>PPHD01025732.1:0-11669 GCA_002909625.1 Bambusicola thoracicus
TGATATTCTGGAAGGACAAAGCGATGTCAGTAAGTCATGCTTGAATTCGATTTTGAGTTGTCACAGAATTTCATACTAATACTGCTGTAAATTTGTTTTCTGAGCCCTATTTTAAATAATAGTAAATATATAGATATATTTTCAATATTATTGGTTCACAAACAGGTTTAAACAGATGAAGTAAAATCCTGCTTTACCCCTAAGGACAAAAGCACCGTCTTCCACAATCCTCAACACAGTCCAGTTTAGATATCCCATTAGCTATACTTTTAAAACCACTTTTCCTTAGACCTAGCCACAGTCAGTTGTGTGGTTTTACTGATTTTACAGCTGTTTGTAGTTAGCACAGTAAGAAAGAGAGTGAGTGTGTACAGGCGTGTTTTTCTCTCCTAAGACTGGTTAGTGCAGGCACTCATTCTCCCCCTTCCCTGGATGAGAGGGTGCTGGTAGTTCTGCATAACTCCCAAAGGCTATTGAGAGTGTTTGTGGTGAGCATGAGAGCACACCTCGAGTCAGCGGTCCATGCCTTGATAACACGGGAGATAAAAGCTGTGTAGTATCACATGTCGCAGACACTGGTTGTAAACATACAGTGTTTTTTACTCATGACACACAAACATAAAACTAGTTTGTTTCTTGCACACAGGAACTTTTGTTTCTGGATATACACACAGTTTCAGGGAAGTGTAAAAGCAGAATCAACTAAAGCCTCCTGCTCTGAAGTTCCTGTTCTTGCTAGGACACAGCTCTTGTATTTTGTTCATAAAACCTGTAGACAGTAGAAATTTGATCACTGAGGTCAATATTGCATTTGCCATTACAGATCTGAATGTTTGTTACTTAGAATAATGAAAACAAACTTAATTCAGAGCTGATTTGAATAGACATACCTGTGCTTTTTGTCTGTTTCACGTGTTTCAAATGTATGGCTCTCCACTATATACATGCAGTTGACATGTACAAAACAGCAAATGACTTATTCTTGGCATTTTCAGCAGTTAGGGATATTGCACTGTGCAGAGTGTAGCTGAAGCAGAACTACGTTCATTGTCAAACTGTACAAGTTTCCAGATGCTGGACTTCACTTTCATAACTCTTTCTGTAGTTAGAAAGGTGAAGTTAGGTTGAGTCCACATATTGATAGATGAGCAGCTTATTTTGATCCATCCTCATCTTCCTTAATTTTCCAGTGGTATATTGGATGGACTTTTTGCCCATATATTTAAAACGCCTAAGATTTTTGATTAGAGATAAGGAGTTCTACTGAATTCTAAATTTAGGAGCTCCTTTCACACGGCTGCTAATGCTGATAAATCAATACTAACTCTAACTGTTTTAGATTACTCTGCAAGGACAGAAGCCAGAATCCTTGGAAAAATCTTCAGCTGATGTGCTCCCAGGTTTCCAAGTCTTTCAGTATTACACCATTTTGATACAAAGTCTCTTCCCATCCAGAGTTTAAATTTCGAGTGCAAACAGAATATGGAACCTTAAGACGCTTTGGTAATTTGTAGTTTGGACTCTTGAGTGATCTTGATATATCACTGACCTTATGATATGCTGGCATGACTGTGAGGAAAAAACTAGATGTTAAGCTGCATCATAGAGTTTTTGTATAGCTGAAGTCAATGTTTTGTCTTAAGTTAGCATCTTCAGTGGTATGACAACTCAGCCACAGAGAAATGGAAGCTGCTGACAAATATGTAATCAACTGTAATTTGCTGGCACATTTGATGATTAAAATCAGCTTGTTATTTATCAGCTTGAACCACTTGGAAACAAACCTTTACACTGAACTGTGGAATGTTTGTTGACAATTGAAATGTCAAAATATGTGGTTGTACTTGTTTGTATCTGGTAGCTATAGAAGAGAATCTTATAGTGTGGAAACATTCCACTAACTCAATTTATGATGCTGTGCTTGCGTGGAGCCTCCTGTTAATTGACAGAAAGATCTGTGGTCATTCCTTGCAAGTGTCCTGGCAGTACGTATTAGAGGAAATAGTCCTGTTTCCCTTAGTCTTCTGCTGTTCCTCCTGTGTTCATCGACTCATAGAATAATTAAATCTGAATAGGATCTCTGGAGACTGTCTTGTTCAATGCACTGCTCACAGAGCAGCTTCTGTCAGATCAGGTTGCTCAGTGACTTTTCCAGTCGAGTTTGGGTGTATGTTCTGCTTTTTCTCTAGGCAGTACCTCCGTGTACTTCTGCCACTGCTGAACTCCTTGTGGTTGCTCTTGGCTTGCCTCTCAGCCTGTTAACATTCCTGCTTGTAGCATCCCTGTCCTTAAGCATATCAGTCCTCCTGCCAATATGGTGTTAAGGCCTTGACGTGGTGAGTCTGAAGTCTTTCTTTTCATCTGTATTCTCTCTTGTAAAACAAGGTACGTGGCTTTAATGTTCAGTGAAAGAGACTGTAACACTACATACTGAGTAACTGAATCTTGCACAAACAAATAGAATAACATAAAAATATTATGTCACATTGCAGATTGATCTAAGCCAGTGTTCTTTATGCAATACTGGTAAGTAGTAGATGCTTGGAAGATATTCCTTCCTGCTTTGGCAGGTGACCTTTAGAACTTAGCACGACGGAGAACTCCACCCTTTATCAAATACCTTTTTCTGAAGTCTCTTAATACCTTTTGGACTTCAGAACAATCAGTTGTAGAGGATTCATGATCAATTTTTTTCAACATAATTTTCACTTCCTTGTGATCTGAATGTGGTTTTTTGATAACTTTGGCAATGTCACCCCATCTTGATGCTTTATGAGAAATAAATAAGTTAAAGCTAGTATCTACCCATCATCCATACTGTGTGTGTGTGTGTGTGTGTATTTATATGAAAAAAGCAACAACACAACAACAGTGACAATCACCTGGGATCTCTGGTCCAAGATTCGTTTTGTCATTTCAGCGCTTCTCCCTTTCGTACGGGATTTGTTAATATATCAAACAGCAAAGGGACTCAACGCAGATTTTCTGCATGTTGCTGGTAACTGCTCTCTTTATGCTGATCTGATTCTTTTTTTAATCCAGTTACTAATACTTCACAGGGCTTTGACTCTTAATTCAGTGGAAACTTTGTTTTTCTAAGGATCTTTCATGATGGATGAATCTTTTGTTGAAAGCTGTAAGAAAAGTCCACACAATTAAAATTCAATTTATTTTGAATAGCATGTTTGCATTAGCATATCCAAATAATTCTCATTAAGTGAAGATATCTAAAGACCGTCTTAAAAGTATCTTTATTTTAAAAATGTTTAATAATTATTTATGGTTATTGCATGATATACTTAAAGCTGCTTTCACATATTCAAAAGCTTGTGATATTTATTCAGTCACTTTGAAGACAACTTTCATCAGAGTATGCGACATTATGATGAAACGCTTCCATTTTTGTGTTTTCTAGAATAAAAACTTGATAAGGGAGAAGAAAGTTCTCCTTAAAGAAAGAAGAAAATGTGTACAAGAAAGAGCAAAATAATTTTTAGTTTTGAGTTTTGTTTTAGCTCTAACAAAATGTAGAAAGCATGCTTAAAAGTAAGGTTTCTCAGAAAATTTATTGAAATGTCTTCTTGAATCTAGAAGGATTCGCTTTTAAAACAAGTTCTAAATATGTATTTGCCGTGCACAAATTCTGAGAGTTTTTTTTTCCTGAAACAAGAATTAAAACTCTTTCCATCTTTTTAATAATGTTTTTATTTTACTTGGCTGTATTACAGTTATTAAAAGAGTATGTGTTCTTCACAAAACTCCTACCGACACCTACCTAGAAGAGTCTTCAGTTCTGATTCTCAGGAAAACTACAGTCACCAGTGTTGAAGTGTGTGGCATCTTTATTTACATTTTATTTTATTTTTTGCCTGAACAGGACTTCGCTGAGGTACTCTTGGACCGGGAATGGTTGTGTGGTTAAGGGAGAAAGACACTCCTGTCTTCCTTGCAGGGCTTTTAAGAACAGGACTGGCCTTGTTTGACAGTAGCTGTCTTGAGTATGGAGAAACGTCAGTGAATCTGGTTTCCAAGGGAATATCTCTAGTTGTGATTACCAAAGAAATACTCATTAACTTTGCTAGTTTGCATCTTTATTTTTCAGCTTGTATAATTTCTCATATTTATTTTGTAATACTAAGAGTAAACTGGTTGTAGAACTACCAGCGTCTGTTGTTTACATTATTAGTTTTGTTGGTAAGGAGGAAAAAAAGTCACTTCAGAGCTTCTGAAAGTAATAGCATTGCCTCAAGCGAAGCGTGGTGTTGGCAGGAGCTGTGCAAACTTCTTTGTGTAGTATTTGCCAAAGAACCTCATTCTTGACCTGAAATATCCCTGCTGTTTCCAGTTGCCAGCTTCATGAACAAACAGAATGAATTTTGACAAGCTAATCATTATTCATGCAGAGTAATTTATTAGATCACATTCTTGTCCTAATTAGTTTTCCTTTGTCTCTTTTCTTTTTAATGAACTTGGTGTGGTATTTTTCACTTGTTTTCTTGCAAGTCTTCCTTTTGCCAATTTAATTGGATTGTAGGTAATCCTGAAAAATGACTGAAGGATAAATAACAAGCAATATTCCATTGTGTAGCTTTAGATGAAGTCCCCCTCTTCCCATCCCCCTTAGAAATTACTCTCTGAGAATATGTAAAAATGCTACATGATTGTATTGGTATATGAAATTATCTGAATTGCTCTTCAAATTGTGAGTTTCTAAAGCCAGGAGTAGCCAGAGTACTTGAAGAACAACAACGTAACCCCAAACACTTTCCTACGCTCACACACTCATGACCTCTTAGAATCATAGAATCACAGGACCCTTAGAGTTGGAAGGGACCTCTGAGAGCCATCTCGTCCAACTCCCCTGCGATGAAGAGGCACACCATAGCTAAGTCAGGTTGCCCAGGGTCTGATCTAGCCTCGCCTTGAAAGTCTCCATGGATGGGGCATCAACCATACCACTAGGCAATCTGTTCCAGCGCCTCACCACCAGCGCATACTCAAGCATCACCTCATACTCAAGAGTATTACAGTGCATGTATCCAAGTAGTCTGTTGAACAACAAGGCCACACAGTTGAATGTGTGAATGTGGTCTGTCCAGATATCATTGGAATGAAATGAGAGATAAGAGATGCTTATCAAACCCTTGTGTCTTCTGGGTGATTTGTAAGTAGATCAGCTGTATGCTGAATTTGGATGTGGCCTTAGTACCTCTTGAGAGCTGTCAATAGTGAGAATCTCTCCATCCTGTTCCACCTCTGAGTCATCAGATTTCACAGGTTGTCTTTTTGTTTCTGTGTTGGCTGTCTTACAGATGGAGTGCTGTTGTATTATTATCTCACCATCATCTCTCAACAATGCAAGTCTCTCGTTTGTCCTTTATTTTAGTGTAAATGTAGTCTTTGATTTTTCTGAGTTTGGTACTTTGAGGAGCTGATATGTAGATGTACTGTGATCTTTGATCCATTTACCTTGGTATTAGCAACCTATACTGTGCTTACGGCCATTCTGCTTTTCTTTCTCATGCTTCCACACCCAGTCTTTCTCATTCGTTTTCAAATTGTATCAGTCTTATTGTTTTTATCACAGAATTTCCTTATATTTGTATGAAAAAAGAAGGGAACACAAATCAATTCCACACCAGCAGCTTCTAATCTGGTATATATATTTCCAGGTTGGATGGGGCTCTGGGTAACCTAGTCTAGTACAAAATCTGGAGATTGGTGGCCATACATCTGGCAGGGTGTGAAACTTGATAATCCTTGGGGTCCCTTCCAACCCAAGGCATTCTGTGATTCTATTCCTCTGTAAACCACCAAAGTATGTTCATTACGTCTGATATTGGAATTGTTATTAACTCACCTATTATTTTTTAAAATTTAATGCATGTTATGGGGGCTCTAGATTTTTCTTTCTGGGCAGAATCTTTGTTCCTATCCTGTCAGCAAAAAGGCTGTGCTTTCCTTTCCCCTTAATCTTCATTTTCCTTCTTGTCTTCTTTTTCCTTCTTGCCAGAGATAGGGAAAATGTGAGATTTTTCTGTCATGCCAGCTTTAGCCATTTGGGTGTATCAGTTAAAATACCATGAATAAGAAAAGGATTACAGGCTCCTATTTTGTTCATGCCTGCAGATTTCTCCATCCCTAGATCCCATTAACTTGCCCAATACTTTCCAGTTTCTTTGCGCCTTAGGCTCCTGATCATTTTCTACTCATGGACTGACTCATTCCTTACACAGTGAACCCTCTCTTGTTTGCCTCATGGAACATCTCTGAAGAGCAGCCACCTTCCCAGAGGACTGAGTGGGGTGGTTGTTACTGGATTTAATTTGCCAAGGGCTCCTCGTGTTCACACTGATTTTGTCTGTTGTTGGCACCCAGTGCTTTTAACTACAAAGAAGTAAAAGCAACAGAGCTTTCTGCACTAACCCTCCTGCTATTTTATCTCTGTGCCCCTTTATGGGTTCACAGCTGGTCTTTTATCGCATGACCCAACACTGTACACAAATAGAGCTTGAATGAAAACACAGTCTGATACCTGTTGAGTTCAGCAGTGATGTCTGTAGCAGGGCTTTGACCAAGCTCAACAGAGCTCTATGCAGTGTGCATTAGAACTAGATTTTCTTTGGGATCTTGCATATAATGTGTATATATAACAACACTTTTTCCTTATTCTGTCGCCCTTCCTGCATTTTCTTCTCTAAAAAGCTGTAACTTATTTGTTGATGAGGAAGAAACCAAACATGTCTCTTAAGTTTTTTAGATTATAAGAGCAAGAAATTTTGTATGGATGGGTTCTAGAAGACCACAAATCTCTGCATATGTAATACGGCTGCTTTCTGTGAAGTGTGAATGTGTATTATATGTATATTTTTTACACTTTATCTAGCAGCAGTTTATCACATAATAGCATTTCTGTTAGGCTAATATTATTTTGTCTTTTCCTTCCTTCCTCTTAAAGTCAGAAATAGGAACTTCTGATTTCTTGTTTATTCATTTACTTAGAGTTAAGTTCTGATTGAAAAAGTGGCAAATTGTTTGGGTAATTCTTAATTCATCTGGGGTGGTTACTGCTCTGGAAATAACATTAAACTACATGTGGTTGGAGAAATGCTAGAAGACAAGCTACTTGCTGCTTAGGGGTGTCTACCTATAGCAGGGGTGTTGGAACTATATGATCTTAAAGGTCCCTTCCAACCCAAACCACTTTATGGTTCTATGATTGTAAGCTGATAAAAATAAAAAAGCATTTGAAGTGTACACTCTTCTAAGAAATTAGAATAGTGTTAATATACAGAAATCGATCCCTCAGAAGAAAGGCTTGAATATTTTTGTTTTCTTATTGACTCCAGTTTGTATAACAAAATAGTGTGTCGTAGAATAACCTGGAAAAAATCTCTACTGATTATATTACCAGTTCTTGCTACTGACATAACAAAAATAGCTGAGTCACTTCACAAGAGTATTTCAGATCTGTGCCAGCTTAAGCAAGGCTATTGCACTTGCTATGTAGGGTGGTTGTTTAAGCTTCTTTTCAACAAATAGAGATAAGGATTCTCTAGTGAATGACTAGGGAGGAAGGCACTGAAAATCACATTTTCTAACCCTCCTTGTATCTTTTAGGTGATGACTGACTGCAGCAGTCTTGTTTAGAAGAGGTGTTTATACCTTGAAGAAATAATGCTTTAAATGATGTTTTAATCCCAGACTTCAGAGAAGAAAACCATAGTGGACAGTGTGCCTGTATCTGTTTGCTCACGTTGGGTACAAAGAGTCTTTTTAATGCAGGCACCCAGAATCCTGAGCTAAGGGCATTGGTGAGAAATGGGGGAGGAAAGGAACCAGCGGTATGATTGGTTCAGAGTTTCATGCAGTTGTACGTAACTTATAAATAAGAGTTTTGCACTTCAGATATTTTTCAGAATACAGTGAAATATTTTGTAAAACCACTGATTTCATTTTTAAGATGGAATGATCCTTATCAAACATAAATTTTGAGTTTTAAGGGAATCTTCTGAAAGTTATCTGCTAACCTTAACCCTAATTTTTAATTTTTAGGAGCAGGTTCAGAGTAGATTCAGCAGAGGATGATTAATTAGGTGAATCCAAAGTAAAAGAATAATGAGTAAAATACTGTTGGAATAGAGAGATATTTGAGTGGAACAACTAATAAATTCAAAATATCACTATTTATGTTTATTTTCTTTTTTGGTAAAATATGTGCTTTGCTGCACTATTTTTAACCACGCTTTTCCAATGTAAAATTTTGGAAAAACTTCATCTCTTTCAAATATATTCACTGCTTATGAGAACTTTGTATGCTTTCAAGCATAATAAAATTCTTTTTGCAGAGCACTACAGCAGGATGAATGAAATCACCTGTAATGTTTGGAAGTACAGACGTGTGTGACAAACGTAGGGTAGCATTCACTCTATACTAGTAGAATTTTGGCTCCAAAGAAGTTATTGCCATCTTGAATTTTTAAAACCAAAGTAGATGAATTATTTGCCCATTGATGTGTATCTCCAGATGAAAATGCCAACTTTTGCTGTGGCATTATCTCTTCCTCAGAGTGGAATATTGAAGTTGTGTGAAAATGACTATGAAAAAGTGAAGTCAGATTGATGTTGGGATAAACACGGTAAAATCTAACTTTCCAGCTGTGAACTACTGGCTTGAAGCATTTATTGGCTATGAAGCATTTGCTTTCATCTTTGACTCTGTAATGTATCCTAGGGAAAAAAACATGCTTGCGTAGTAGAGGGGAGGCACTTATGATTCAGCAACTCATCAGGAAGCTGTTTGTTTAAAACTTTATTGCTAATTTACTATATAAAAATATCACCTAAATTATAAGTCACCAGTGGTAAATATTTGCAGTATCTAGAGTCTGTAGTCAGAATCTTGTCGGTATTATGAATAAATTAAAATGTGCATAAGTTTTTGCTTTTTCAAAATCTGGACATTAGGCTAAATTGGGACAGATGTAAACTCCATCTCTGCAAACTGGTACTTCAAAAAGCTGTAGTTCATGTGTAGTTCAGGCCCCATCACTGGTGTGAGTTGTGTGTGTGGAATGCTACATATGCAGTGAGTCTCGTCATTACAGTTTGTGAAGTTTGCTGTGTATCTGGGAAAAAAACCCTTTTACAGTCTTTTGTCCAGGTTTTTGCTTTGTCCAACAACCTGTCCCTTTGGATTGCCAGGAATTGGGTGACTGCCCCAGTAGTTGTACATAGTTAATGAGAAGTAATTTCTTATCCTAGTCAATAATATTGGCAGACTCAAAGATTTTGGATGTAGATTGCATAGAGAAGAAAGACCAAGAGTTAGTGGCTGGCTCTGTTGGTTTCAGGGGTAGAGAGCACAAGCCGAGTCACGTGTGCGTGTAGTTGATATAAAGAGCACATGCTGGCACAGAGAATTGCTGTCATATATGCTTTATCTTGTGTTTGCTTTTATCAAGCTTTCCATACCGATGATTCTCTCTCTGTATTAATTCTCTGAAAGAGGTAACACTTTAACACATTTTTAAAACGTACAAAAACATCGTATGGTATCTCTGTTATTTTATTAAAATTTCAGTATTTGAAGGGAAGTGAATGGGAGATATGAGGGGGAAAAAATGTATGTGGGTAAATTCCTTTTTTTCTCAGTAACATGTTTGTATGTTGTAAAATCATTCAATTCCTACACAGCCATCTGAAAAAAGTCCAGTTTTGAAATGCGTTTCCTTTTGACAGTGCATTTGTGATGAGGCAAATAAATCTAGATGTGAATAGTCTAAAAACCAAGCAAACATTCTTCATGAAATACAAGCATGCTCAACTTCTTATTCCTGTCACCTTATTTTATGTTGCTTCTTTCCATGTCAGATATAACTTTCCACATAACTTCCACTAGGAAACATTGTAAAGACAGACCTTTGCTGTATGCTTCAGTGTTTCAACCTTCAGTGCTAAATATGCCTTCTTGAATTGAAGAGTCCTGTTTCAAAATCAGTGTTTTTGTTTCTGTATACATACAGGTTCTTCCCCTCTGAAAGGGATACTTCAGTAATTGGGTCTTATCTTGAAAAATATTTACCTGTTACAGCATCTAAATGTTCTGTCCTACAATCACTTTGTTCTTCAGTCTTATTTGCTTTGTGCAATAGCACGCCAGCTTTAGTGTTGTTTCACTTTCTGAAAGTTACTTCTGGTTTGCACTAACACCCAAGTAAGAAACTCTCAGTAATTCGTGTTAGACAGTGGAGAATGATGGCTTATAACATTAGGAGATCTCTTAGGTTACAGCAGTTTGGGCTTTGAAGGTGTAGAGTACATGCTGTTTTAAGTAGGTCTGAGGATGCCCACCATGTTACTGAGATGTCATGTGGTTTGGAAGGATCTTGGTATGTGAAAACTTAGTGACTGTGATGGTAACCTAACTTCAATTAGTGTACCCAATTTATTTGTGAAACAAGATTTTCATCTGTCTTGTCTCTTTTAACCTTTGTCATGCTCTCACAAGGGCATGATGCTGTAAAAGTAACATGTATGCTTATACCATTTAAAAGACAGCCTTGATTTGCTGATCCTTTCCCAGTCTGAGTAAGGTGAGGGGACAGGAAAAAGCTTAGTAGCTTCAAGAAGAATTTTTTTCAGCTTTGTGTCTTATTTTTGAATCTACGGTACAACTCTAAAACAGGAGACCATTGCATGACATGTTTGGTTGCAGATGTGTTCTGGGTATGAGTAACAGTTGGCTGTGAGAGCACTTAGCATTAAATCTTTCAGACAAATTGGTCTATCATCTTTGAATTCAAGAGTTAACACTAATACACAGAATTGATCCTAAATCAAAACAGAATGTGATTCTTGGTGTTAAACTGTTTGGCATTTAAATAAAAAAAAAAGTGTGTGTGGGGGGGGAGAAAAAGTAATTTAGAGTGACGGAGGGAGGGAAGATGAAAGCATGCCTGGAAATCTGATCTTGAACTCCAATTTTTCAGGCCATTAGTTAAAAATGTGACTATATTGTGCTTTAAAAACTATCTCAGTCAGCAGAAAACATCCTTGTATGACTTCTGAAAGGGAAAACAAGTGATTACAGCTATTTCTTATTGATCTGTTCCTTGTTTATTCTTCCTACCACAGCATTTTCAGACTTTAAGTGTCAAAGGTCAAGCTCAGTTTGCCATGAAATCCAAATGCGTACGTTTTTCTGTTAATGATTGACTTCAGCCTTTTTTTGAAGGTTCCTGAAGGCTTAATGCCTATGGTCTCTACCAGCATTATTTTGATTAACACCTTGTTTTTGATTTTTGAAAATTTGTTGTAGCTTTTCTTAACTTAAGCACTTGTTTATTTTCCTTCAGCTTTTAAAACTGTATGGAAGATCTGCAGTTTCTCTGGTAGTAGAAGCTGTTTGTCTGTAAGGACATTTTTCTGTGTTCAGGTTTTGTATTATGTAGTTTGGAAAACAAAACAAAACAAAAAACATAATCATTTTCCTGTTTGCTTTGGATTCAGCAGTGCTATCTGATTTGTTTACGGTGGGGACCACCATCCAAAAAAACCCCAACCACTCTGCCTAAGCTTGTGTAATTTTAGTGAGTGTAAATTAAATGAAGTAGCTGAGTTAATCAGATCTCCTCCATCACTACGTCTGGCTCTTTTCTGATTTCTTT
>PPHD01025733.1:0-11668 GCA_002909625.1 Bambusicola thoracicus
TCTTGTCTCTTACCGTACTTCTATCCTTCAACAGCTTTTCTATCACTTCAATTAACATTTCCTTTTGCTCTGGATCAAGACTAGAAGAAAAAAAATTGTTTTACATATTTGGTTGGAAATATCAGAAATTTAAGGTTAGATTTGTTGCCATCTAGACACAAGCTGGGAACCAAATGTGTTGAAGAATCTACTTGCAGAAAAATAAGTAATTCAGAGAACCAATTTCAAAATACCTTGTCTGAGAAAAAGTTCAGAATGAAACATTAATATGAATCAAAGAAATGTAATCTTCATAATTTTTAGTCCACACTTAAGTGGTATCACAGATAAAAATCTTATTTTTCCTTGTCTTGTACTGGTGGAACAAGGAGCTGGCAGAGGACAGAACCAGGACAGCTGACCTTAACTGGTCAAAGAGATATACTATACTATAAGGTGTGATATAAAAACAACTATAAAATTGAAGGCAGCTGGTCAGAAGGCAGCCTCTGCTTGGGAATTGGCTGGGCATTTGTTGGTGGGCTAGTAAATAATTTTTATCTCAACCTACATGTTCTACCATTTCTTTTTTCTGATTCTCTCCACATCTCAATGGTTGTTGGGACTGTGAGCAGCAGGTTGGGTGATATTAGCTGCCTGCTCACTTAAACCACAAGAATACCAAGAGAAGCCAACATATTAGTGTTGTTGCTCAGTCAACTCCATATATTTCCATTTTAAAGAGAAGAAGGTTACGGTGTCTGTGACAAAGGCCTTATTGAAGTCCAGACAGATAACATCAGTGGCTCTTCCCTTGTCTGTGGTGCAGTTATGCCAACATAGAAGGCCACAAGGTTGGTCAGGCAGGAGTCACTCTTGGTAAAGCCATGTCCTGTATCACCTCCCTCTCTTCCATGTGCCTTGTATCCAGGATGACTAACAGGTCAATAGCTCCCTGGGTTGCCCTTCCTACCCTTCTTAAAAATGAGATCAGCATTGCCTTTTTTCCAGTCACTAAGGACTTCATCTGTCCATCATGACTATTCAAATATTATCAAGTGGCTTGGTAACTAAATCAGCCATTTCCCTCCAGACTCTGGGACACATCTCATTGGGACCCACAGACTTAGGGATCTTCAGGCTCCTCAGGTGTTGCAAACTTGATCCTCGCTTATGGCAGGCGGGATACTGCCCTCCTAGTCCCCACCTTCTGATGCATCTGCTCAGTCACCAGTGAAGACAGAAGCAAAAATTTGAGTATCTCAGCCTTCCCTTTGTCAGTTGCTGCCAGCTTACCTGTACTGCTCACGAGGGGACTATGCCCCTCTTTTCTTGACTTCCTACTCCTGGGCATGGAGAGCTCCTGTGCACTAAGGAAAGTTTCCTTAAAGATTTGCCAGCTCTGCTTCATATCCTTGAGGACAGTTTTCCAGGGGGTTTTGTTGATCAACCCCCTGAATATCTGGAATTAGGCTATCCTAAAATTTAGGATCATAGATTTTCCTCTTTTCTGTCCCACACCCTCCAGGAGCATTTACTGCACCATCCAATGTTCCCTACAGCTGAGGCAGCCTTCAGTCCTGAAGTCACTAATCAGTTCACTTGAGTTGGTGAGCAACAGGTTTGACATTGCACGCCTCCTGGTGGGGTTGTCTATTGCTTGGATCAAGAAGTTATCCTTTATACACTCCAGGAGGCTCCTGGACTGTCTATAGCTCACTGTGCTACTTTTCCAGCACATTCATACCTTTCCTTTGGCATATTCAAAACAACCATGAAAAATTTGTCAGAGGCACTGATTATTGCTTTCCTGTGTATCATACCAAAGACACAAGGGGTAGGCAAGAACAAACTTCATCCCAGTTTCCTCTTAATCACTGATCAGCAGAGCATGGAAGAACTCAAAGCCAGTGCAGAAGAAAATACAGAAGAGACTGTGCACTCAAATAGCCATAAAGATGTGGAGTTCTATAACTTTGAAAAGTCATTTTAACACAGTTAAGTAAAGATGCATTTGATCTTCATTTTACACTTAAGTTTTAATGCTGATTTATGAAATGTCCTAAAGCACAAGTACAGATTAACTATATGTACCCATCTGAATACTACATCACTAAGGTTGTACTAACTAGCAATACTAGGCTAAATGGATAATAAAACTTTTAGAAACCACAGGCATTAGCACATGTAAAACAATAGCATTCTTTTAAAAAGGGGGTGAAGTTTGATGGAATTTCTGCCAAGGACCAAAGCCTTCAGATGAAAAGTCCTAAGTCTTTCTAATAGATCGTATTTCAAACCTTCTAAGTTAGCATGTGAGAAAGAGAGGAAGACAGGTAAGTGAATAACTTAGGTATTTTTCGAAATGTGTTATTACTATTTTGTATGACAAATCTCCAGTAGACAATCTCCAGTAACGGTTCCCATGGAAAATAAAAGACTAAAAAGCTTAGAATGATATGCTCCTATTATGGCATCTACTAGTAATGGTACGGTATCTATTAACACTAATGAAGGAAATTTTAGAAAGGCCTCTTCTAAACCTTGCTGCAAGTAGGTGCAAATACACAGTAGAACTTTCTACTGATGGATGATAGAAATAGCTCTGAAGCACATTCTATGAAATAAGCAAGAGGTCTGACATTTTCAATGATAAAATTACACTAGTGTAGCTGGCAACGCTGACTGCTTTGGGCACAAATGCTGCTGTTCATACTATGCCTGAAATCTCTTCTGTTTGGGTATGTAAGGATCCCGCTGCCAGGACTGACTGAAACACTAATGAACATGCTCTTCTAGAACAGGCATCTATCCACATGCCAAGATATTAAATCCAAAGAAGATCAGAGTATTGAACCTTCATCCAGAAGTCTGACTGGGGTACTATGTGAACTACGGGACTATCCAACAGATAGAGAAGTTACAGAAACCAAGAAGTAAGTGGAGCATACAGGCACTATTAAAATAAACTAACAGTTCTTCCTGCTTAAATGCTCGCAGAAGATGGATTATTAGACATAGGAGAGTACATAAACTGTTGACTGATCTTCAAATCAAAGATCCATGCCCTGTGGAATTTTGCTTCTGACCAACTTCAGAGTCTTCTGAAATGATATGCTTATTAAAAAAATATGTCAAAAGACAACCTTGCTAGCAGTGTAGGACCTTTTTCACTGCAGAGCTACCCATTGTGATCCTTGATGACACATCTGCTGAGACACGGGCAAGCTAATCTGAAGACAAGCCAACTATATCTTCCTACAGACAAATTAACTTGATGGCCTTCAGTAGTTCTGGGCACTGCTGCTTCTTCATAAAAATCCAGAAAGCTATCCTCTCTCTTTGCCCTGTGGTGAACCAGTGCTATCAGATACAAAAACTGTAGATTTTGTAAAAGTGACAATAAAATTTGGCACACTTACTGTAAGTAGTTCCCAAATCATAGAATCCTCAGAGTTAGAATGGATCTTTAAAGGTCATCTAGTCCAACTCCTCAGCACTAAACAAGGACATCCACAGCTAGATCAGGTTGCGCAAAGCCCTGTCCATTCTGGCATTACTTCAGGGATGGGACATCTACCATACCCCTGGGCAACCTGTGCCAGGGCCTCACGACTCTCACTGTAAAAGACTTTTTCCTTATATCCAATCTAAATCTACACTCTTTACATTTGAAACCATTTCCCTTATCCTATTACAACAGACCCTGCTAAAGAGTCTGTCTCCTTTATCCCGTACCTCTCCTTTACATACTGAAAGGCCACTATCCAGTCACCTTGGAGCCTTCTCTTCTTCCGGCTGAACAGTTTCAGCTCCTTCAGCCTGTACTTGGAGGAGAGGTGTTCCATTCCATGGATCATTTTTGTGGCCCTTCTCTATATGCACTCCAACAAGTCCATGTCTCTGCTGTACTGAGGTCTCCATATCTCGAAGCAGCCCTCCAGGTGAGGCTTGCAGAGTAGAGGGGCAGGCTCACATCCCTCAACCTGCTGGCCATGCTTCTTCTGATGCAGCCCAGGATACAGTTGCCTTTCCGGGCTGTGAAGGTACACTGCTGGCTCATGTCCAGCTTCCCATCCACCAGTACCCCCACATCTTTTTCACCAGGCCCAATCATTTAATCCCCCAGCTTGTATTGGTAGTGGAGTTTGCCTCAAATCAGGTGCAAGACATTGCACTTGGATTTACTGAACCTCATGAGGTTATCCTGGGCCCACTGTTTAAGCCTGTCCAGGTCCCCCTGGATGGCATCCCATCCCTCAGGCACGTCAGCCACATCCCACAGCTAAGTGTCATCTGCAAACTTGGGCACTTGACCCACCACTGATGTCACTGATCACAGAACTGCAGGGGTTTGAAGGGATCTCGAGGTCATTGACTCCAAGCCCCTTGCTAAAGCAAGTTCCCTACAACAGGTCACACAGGTAGGCATCCAGACAGCTCTTAAATGTCTCTATAGAAGGAGACTTTATAATCTCTCTGGGCAATCTGGTCTGGTGCTCTGTCAACCATACCATAAAGCAGTTCTTCCACATGTCAGTATGGAACTTCCTATGTTCAAGTTTCAGGCCATTTATCTTTGCCCTATCATTAAACACCACCAAGAAGAGCCTGGCCTCATCCATTTGCCTCCCACCTCCCCTAGGATATTTATAAACATTAATCAGAACACCCTTCAGTTAGCAGAAAGGGCCCATATATCATGTTTCAGACTGTTGTAGCTGCACAGTCCACCTTACAGTGGGCTTCAGTCCTCTTCCCCCCAGGCTGAACAGACCCAGGTGACTCAGCCTTTCCTCCTGAAGGAGATGCTCCAGGTCCCCAGTCATCTCTGTTGCTCTCAGCTAGACTTCTAGGAGATACCCATCTTTTTTGTACTGCGGAGCCCAGAACTGGACAGACACAGTATTCTAAATGTGGCCTCAACAGGGCAAAGCAGAAGGGCTAGATCACATCCCTCAACCTGCAGGCCACTCTTTTTAAGGCACTCCAGGATACCATTAGCCTTCTTGGACACAAGGGCACACTGCTGGCTCATGGCCAACCTGTTGTTAACCCAGGATCCAGGTCCTTCTCCATGGAACCCTTCTCCACCAGGTCTTCCCCTAACCTGCACTGACGTATGCACGTATTGATGAAAAATATTAAAGAGCATCAGTCCCAGCACTGACTCCTGAGGGACACCACTTGTGTCCATTCAGACATAGAGCCACTGGCCACAATTCTCTGGATTCAATCCTGAAGCCAGTTATCCATTCATCTAACAGTTTACCCATCAAACTCGTATCTTTCCAATTTGAAGAGAAGGATGTTGTGGGGTACCACGTCAAAGGCTTTACCAGGGACTCAACAGCTAGTTTCTACTCCACTCACAAGTAACAGTGAAGCTTATTCTACTGCAAGTAAGGTGGACTGTGCAGCTAGAACAGTCTGAAACTTTATAATATACAGGCCCTTTCTGCTAACAGGAAGAACATTACTTAAACAGTAGGGACTTGAAAAATCCTTTTGCTACTTTATGTGACAATAGACATGTCTGCATGTTCACAGAGAGGTGGAGAGACGGCTGGTGACTGAAACAGCTAACATTCTGACCCAGCTACTCCCAAGGCCATTAGATGAGAGCACTCATTGTAAAAAAGACACCAGAGAAGAAACCCATGCCCAGGCTCTTCACAAGGCTGTCATGAAAAAAAATAAAAAAAAAAATCAGCCTTATAGTCCAGGAATTAAACTCATCATCTCTACAATGAAAGGTACAGATATTATTGCCTACAGATGCGTAAGCCAGTGCCCTCTTCTTTGTAAGACCTCTTCCACAGGAAGGATTTCTGAAGAGGGAAGAGGAAGATTTGGATTTGCACAGATAGAATATCTATTAGGAAGCACTCTTTTGTCATCTGTATTGCAAACCAAAGTAATACCTTCAAGATGAAAGATACAGATGTTAAAAACATATCTTGCATTCTGAGCTGCTACAGTGATTACAGTAATAGGCATATTAAAAAGCAGAAAATACTGCATTAGTTTCTCTCTTATATATTTTCATGCTTACCATGTTACTGTACCAAGGAAGAAACTATCCAGCGCTGTGTCACTACACATGCAGTACTTGTGTTTGTTACAACTATATCAAAACTCTGCAGTTATTAATCAAGACACTTTGAAATTATACAAGAATATGCCATAGAAAATAATGGAGGAAAAAAAATATAAAGCTCATCCCCCAGTAAAAATAAATAAATAAATAAAAGGGAATAGAATTTTACTTTCAAAGTTTCATGAAGACATTTTAAACACACAGCAGTGATTTCAAAAATTCTCACAGAACTCTGTGTCTTTACAAAGAGCAGCAAACAGTAGATACACTACTGGTAAACAGTTAAGATTGAGAATATGAAAACCTTTGCTGTAGCAACTAGGGAACTACAATTCAAAGGTGTCTAAATTCCAATCAAATCAGCTGAGTGATTGAATCTATGTGTTTTTTATACTTCTAAAAAACCAGATCTGATGTACATTTGGGACACACACAACATCCACAACAGTTTTACTAAACAGAATCCATAATGATCTTTAAAAACACTTTCCAGTATTTCTCAGAATAACTTACCTGTACAGTTTTTGGATTGCATGGGCTGCATTTTTCCTCACATAAGGAGATAAATCAGAAGAGGCTTCTTTAATAGCAAGCATCATAATAGGAACAATAATTGGCACACGGATACTAGATAAAACTCTGAGAGCACTTGCACGGATTAACTGGTTAGGATCCTAGAAAAGGGGAGAGAAAGGGAAAAATAAGATAAGAAACGTACAATTAAATCCTCTGGAGTGTTTACCCTAGTACGGGCTTGTTAAGTGGACAAGGGGGAATGGTTTTAAACTAAAAGAAGGGAGAAGTAAATTAAATTAAAGGGCGAAAATTTTCACTGAAAGCATAGTGAAGTACTGGAGCAGGTTGCCCAGAGAAGCTGCGCATGTCCCATCCCTAGAGGTGTTCAAGGCCAGGCTGGACGGGGCCCTGGGCAGCCTGATCAAGTGCTTGAGATCATGGTCAGCAACAATGAATGTAGCAGGGTGGGTTGGAAGTAGGTGATCTTTGATGTTCCTTCCAACGTAAGCCATTATAAGGTTAAACCACCAAAATTTATCTCACTATAAGTCAGACCAACAAGTGAATGTGCCAAACTTCATGCAATAAACTTTTAATGAGAAAAAAAAAAAAAAAATCTGTAGCATCATTTACTTTCCATTACAAAAGACTAGCATTTTATTTAATGATCTGGAACTCAGATATTCCGAAAACAACAACTCAGTTTTATTACTTAAAAATAACTTCTAGCAAATTTAAATGTGGTTCTTAGCTGTGACACTTCCACTCAAGTTCTTCCTAAGTACATTCTCACTTTTATTCCTAGCTGGGAGATATAATCTAAAGCCAGTAACAAAATTATATTACTTAAGAATGTGTAAAATCTGTAAGCCAAGATTTTTGAAACCTCCTTTGCTTTCTACTCTTTCTTCCTTCCTTCTAGAATACGTCCTTCTTTATAATGCTAAGGTTAGGATGGAGACACAAAAATACCACAAAGTAACTGTACTTTGAAGAACAGTTATGAGAACCTACTCCATTAGTCATGGGTTTGAATACACAGAATAAATCCAGAATAGCTTTAGTAGAAGAATACAAGGAAAAAAAAAAACCCTCAACATCCTCTGATAATAAATTCTGGACAAATTCATTGTTATGGATTTAAAAGACTTTTCTTAACCTCAAAAGTCATACTTTAAGGGCAATCCTGACTTCTGCTTTCTAATCCCATACAACGTTGTGATATGAATCAGAAGCAAACAAGTACAAAAGGCTTCTTCTACATTTTATAGTAAAAGAAGCACATGCAACATATTGCATACTGTAATGTAAGCATTATCTTTCTTATGTTATACTTCTCTCTTGTATATAAGCATCTTCTACACTAGCTAAAAGAAACACAGGGCTTCAGTTATAACAGAATCTTCTATCTAAATACACAAGTTAATTAGGAAAGAAGAAAGGCATTACACAGATTAAATGTTGTCTGTGTGAATGTGAGAGCACCAATCAGCTTCTTTTCTTTAGAAAAGTAATGGCACATCATGCAGGCTTAGTTGCTTAACACTTAATGAAGTGTGAGGCAACATAAAAAAACCTGTCAATGACATATCTGAATCTGATTAAGTATGTTTAAGTTATTTAGAATCAAAGAACCTGATAACACTAAGATCTTTTTACTTTTGCAATGGCAACTCAGAATTCTGCATAAAATACTATTTCATAGTCACTCACTTTCAAAGCACGCTGAAAAGTACTGATGGACAACAATGCTAAATCTTGCTGTTCTTCCGCATATCGCATCAGATAAACATACACAAGCTTTTTTATCTGAAAACAAAAACACAAAGAACATTATTACAAGGAAGTTTTGGAATTCTGCAAAACTAAGCCCTAGACTGCACAGTTTCAACATTTTATTTTTTAAGGAAGAGTTAATAGCACCACTGGAATATCCACATATTTTTCAGATGTCCTGTGACTTAATGTAATTCCTTTAATAGAAATTCCCTGAAGTGCTGCAATGTTACTTAATTTATGATACAGTCAGATCAAGACTAACAATACAAAGTACTGTTTTATATTACTAATGGGTTTATACAGACTTCAATAACATAAGAAGCTACCATGTGGCAACTGACCATGTGAGAAGTGTTTTGTTGGGAAAATAGATTGGGTGAAATCCTTGGTAATCACAGTTTAAACAAGCACATTTTACCCTAAAACTCAAAGTCAATTACTTTGTACATTTGAAATAGAATATAACTTCAAGCTGAAGAGTGGTAGTTTATGTGGTTTAACTCAGATTAAAAAATCACTTCTGTCAATGTCTTGGACAAAAGCAAAGGGCATTAGATCCACCGTTGCATGGCTCAAAACATTCAAAAGATGTGGCCAATGTAAGTATATTACAAGGGATGTAACATTCAAAGAGTAAGAAAACCACAGTATAACTTTGGGGGAGGCAGATATTCAATTTAATTCACTTTACCCCCTCATAGCCACTGTAAGTCAAGGAAGCGGGGATAGTATTTTTTACATTGGAAAACTTCAACTGACTCTTGGGGCTTATAATGGAAAACTCTTCAAGATCCTCAACCACAGCTGTGCTATAATTACCATTGCTATCAGAAGATATATCTTTGTGCCAGTTCTGGCAAAAAGCAGAATATTAAATCACAGAAGGTTACACCACACTAAATTATTTGCTGTTCTGCTACAGACAAACTGCAATCAACATTGACCACAAGAGGCCCATGCACTGAATGACTGCAGGTGTGCAAAGATAGCCTCCTTTCCCTGAATCCACTCTGTGACTAGAAATGGTAGCCCTTACAGCTTCGTGACTACACTGTTGTTCTATCATTTACCTCCATTCAATGTTAAAATGCTCCTTTCTATGAAACTAATCATAACACGGGCACATTAGGCTTGAGGAACATGGGCAGATTTGTTTAATTAGTTCATCAATACAAACACATCAAACTCCATGAGGTATTGACCAAGACTTATTTTTGTTCTATACCACCAATTGTTTATTAGGTCACTTTTTGCATCCTTACAATGCATGACATGATGCACATAATCAAGTTAAGGTCAGTATGTACTTACAAAAACAAAAATCACAAGGCACTTCTGTGAAACAATAAGATATCCTTTGCTTCTCTTAAGACAAATGAGTATGTTTTACTGCTTCTTCACCTCTCTTTTCTTGTACCAGAGCACTCAGCACAGATTTAAAGAAAAATAAGAAAAAACACAGCAGCCTTTTCTGGTCAGGAAAACCACTCAAGAAAACCTGATACATTTTATGCTGCTGCATTGTAGCAATCTGTACAGACAAATTTCTGTCAGAGTTAAGAATGGGGAAAGAAAATGACAAAAACTGTTTCAGAAAACAGTATAAAAATCATAGAATCATTTGAGTTGGACGGGACATTTAAAGGTCATTTAGTCCAACTCCCTTGCAGTGGACAGGGACATCAATAGCTAGATCAGGTTGCTCAGAGCCCCATTCAGTCTGACCAAACTCACTTCAATTAATTGCTAGGAATTTGAGAGTATCCTAAAAACTGAATCATGAAAGGTCATCTGAGACCCTGAAGTGGTTAGCTCTGTCTAGTTACAGTGACCTAAATTCATCAATTTAATTTTTTACAAAGGTTAGTTAGATAGCTGTCTTTTCTACATGCCCTGATCCCTTTTCTGTTTCAGTCTCCTCCTCCCACATAAATGTTTTTTCACCAGTAAATGGTGGAACTTTAACCACTGCATGGAGAAAATGCAAACTATATAATTAACTGATTTAAAATACAATAAAACAATCACAAAAATACTAATATAAACAATGAATAGTAAATAACGTTTATGTGATAAAATGTTATCTTTACACATACAAAGGAGAATAGAGAGACAATGCAGAGAGAAGCAGCAGAATAATAACCTGCCCTAGATCTAGATTTAACAAGATCAAGTTCCAGGACCTCCACTTCAGCCACAACAACCAACCCCAGCCAACACTACAAACTTGGGGCAGAGTTGCTGAAAGACATTGAAAGAAATGGACCTGTTAGTGTTGATTGATGCTCGGCTGAACACATGCCAGTAGTGTGCCCACATGGTAAAAGGCCAACTGCATCCTGGCTTGTATCAGAAACGGTATTGCCAGCAGGTACAGAAGAGAGAAATCCCAGGAAAAGCTGGCAAGAGAATGGACCAGAAGAGTTCTGTCCAGCTTCCAGAAAGACCAAAATGGCCTGGAGGCTTTAGGGAGAGAAACGTTATTTATGTTTCTCCCTAAAGAAAAGATTGTAGTATACCAGGGTTATCCTGTCCAGGTGCATATGTTTGTATGCACACACATACACTGTCATCTGTAGGGCAAAACTACAGGGTGGTAACTACTGGTGGACATAAGGAGCATGTATCTGCAGAGCTTTCTGTACCAGCCACAGAAGTAGCTCTGCAGACTCAAGGTCCTACATCTAGCTGCCATCAACTGAAGAGATTGATACCTATGGGCCAGCTACTGGGGAGACCCAGTTAGATGGACTCACACTCTATATATGTACAAACATATTCCCTCAAGTTCCTCCTGAATTGCCTGGCGGTATTTGCATTCATACAAGTCCTCAGTCAATTTACATGGTAGCTGCAGTACATACCTGTATTGCATGTATCTATATACACAAACAAAATATACATGTATGCGTGAACTTATGCACTCCTATCAGGAATATATTCTCAGCCTCAATACTATTGTACCTTGGAGCTATGCAGTACTGCTTCCACTGGACTAGCAACTCAAGCTCTAGTTTTTTGATTTAAGGTAAAGTGGACTTAAGAGTACTCATATAACCTGAAAGCCACATGCTAAAGGGGAGGAAAATATTTTTAATTAGTATTTTCCAACTATAATAAAAAATATAATTATTTGCCTCTTTTCCTTTTGTTATCTATTTGTTAAAAGTACAGTTATAATCTCTAAAATATTAAATCCAGTACACTGTGAAAGATTCTGATTTATCACCTTTGCTCACTTAGGCCTCCTTGTCTTCCAGAGCACAGTATTTGCCATTAGCCAAATACAGGCTC
>PPHD01025734.1:0-11668 GCA_002909625.1 Bambusicola thoracicus
TAGTGGTGAGGCCGGACTCTTCAGTAGTGCGTGGCGACAGGACAAGGGGAAACAGCCAGAAACTAGAGCATAAAGTTCCGCACCAAATGTGCGCAATAACATCTTTACGATGAGGGTGACGGAGCAGCGGAACAGGTTGCCCAGGGGGGTTGTGGAGTCTCCTTCTCTGGAGATATTCAAGACCTGGCTGGACGCCTACCTGTGCGACCTGCTTTGGCAGGGGGGTTGGACTCGATGATCTCTAGAGGTCCCTTCCAACCCCTACGATTCTGTGATTCTGTGATATACGGCATCACTATCCAGTGTTATTTTCCCCTTCTATATTCACTCTAGTTCTACGCATTGTATTAGTTTAAATCTGTCATATCAATTCCTTTCAATCCCACTAAGAGACAGACAAGCAAATTGGCAGGCTGTAATCCTTCACATGTGTGAAGCACACTGAATTTGTTTCTTTGGCTCATTTTTTGTTTTGGCACTCTGAGTCAGGGCAGTTAGCCTTGGCTTGAGTTTTGACAACTCACAGCAGGCCATGGCCATGCTTACTCTCCTGCTTTGCACTTTACATGGCTCCATCAACAGATGCTTAAACACAGCATAAGGGTAAATTCACAACTTTAAAGCAGAACACAACTCAGAGACATCTCCAGAAGCCACCCTGTCGCAGTACCATCAGTCTCACTAAGAGGTGCCTTTCCCTTGTTCAGGAGAAACAAAACCAATAACATTTGGAAAGTCATATCAGAAACAGCTGTCATTGTGCATGCCATCTTTTAATGCAACTGCAGCATTTAAATGACATTTCTATAGGAACAGCTCTACATTTCATGTAAGAGACGCACAGAATTGGAGGGGTTGGAAGGCACCTCTGGAGGTCATCTAGTCCAACCCCTCTGCAGGTTCCCTATTTCTTCCTCATGAAATCAAATGGAGTCTGAGATTCATAGGATCTGACTCCAATATGATAAATAACGGTAATTTAACACTCATAGAGCCTTCTGTAATTCCACACCATGTTCTACCTCCTTTCAATTACACGTACTATGTCAAAAAATTTAATGAAACGTTTTGGGCACTTATTCAAATACCAGAATTCAAATGGTATTTTACTATGAAGGTAACACACTCAAAAAGACTACACAGGCTACACTACTAACTTCAGACACTTACGAATACAAAACTAAATAAACAAATTTTTCCTCACAGTGAAAATAAACAGCATGGAGTTTAAAGGAATGTTGCTTGATTAATAAACTGCAAAACATAAAATCAAATAAGGATAACAGGTCAAGCCCAAGATGCATCTAAGCAGCAGAAATCACAAACAGCAGCCAGGAGTGGAAACATAACAGCACATAATTGTATTTTTCCGGATATAATCGCTCCATTTACTTTCTTTTTTGGCTCTTCGTAAGCCTGAATTTATATTTAAAGGGTCATGCATCCTTTGATGATATTCTCTAAACACATTCATGAAAACAGGCAAAATATATATATATATCCAACACCCCAATTTTTTTTTCCAATCTTGCTGCTTAAAAATGTTGGGTTTTTTTTTTGCTCTAAGAAGACAATGAGTACTTTCTATTCATGTTCCCCTCATTCTTATATGTCTTTACACTAACTGCACAACTTCTGTCATCTTTTTCAAGCTCAGAAATCTTTGTCTATATAATCACTTTTCTTACATAGGCCACCTCACATCTCTGATCACAATCTGTGATCTACCTTTACTAGTTGTGCTATACGATACATTAGACCTTGGTAACCCAAATTACATGTAGCATTCAAGCAACAGGTTGATAACCCACTCCTACAGTGCACTTTCTATTGTGTTTGTATTTCCTCTAAAATAGTTATTCCAAGTAATTCTTAAGAGGTCATATATATAGAAGACTATGTATATACAATAAACTATTAAACTAGTTATTAAAGCCATTCACGCTACTACTTATTTTTTTTATTCTCAAAATATCTTGCTTGTATTTTCCACTTTGTGCGGCTACATCTCCATCAGCTTCTTTTCTTCTAGAGAACTTTCAGGGAAAGGGGGGGAAATATGAATAATTATGAGAGATACTAATACTTGAACTTCTAAAAGAGAACACTGAATGTTCCATACTGCTGTAAAAGGTAGGAGGTCACAGGGGAAAAAAAGTTTTTAACTATACTATACATTCAGTGCAACCGCTTCACAAACTACACCATCAATAACTTATCAACCTCAAATCAAAATCTATTTTTCATTCAAGAATAAACCCTTGCTCAGCTAATGCAATATTTTCTGGGAGTTTCTTTGTAGCTACAGCATCAGCTTTGCATATACATAGAATAAAGGGGTGGATGCCCCATCCCTGGAGGCATTCAAGGCCAGGCTGGATGTGGTTCTGGGCAGCCTGGTCTAGTGGTTGGCAACTAGTGGTTGAAACTAGATGATCATTGTGGTCCTTTTCAACCCAGGTCATTCTATGATCCTATCATAAAAATTTAAACCAAAACAAAATCCAGCTATCAGAAGATTGTTTTACTGCCATAGGAAAACTACAAAAATAAGAAGCACTGAGACAATGCAGAGCCAACCAGAAATGCCTACTGAATTTGGCTAGTATAGAAAACAGTACCATTCAATAGGGATAATTTGTTGGCATAATCAAATCAATAATACAGTTCTTTTTTGAGATACTACATATGAAGAAAAAAATCACTGTATTAAATCAATTACAAATAAACTTCTACGCATAAATAAAAAAATATAAAGTTTTATTTTTCCTAATATTTAGCTGCCTCTGCATAGCGCATTTTAAATCTGAATATTTCAAGAATATTTGTACGCAACTCTTAGAGAATCAACCTAAAATACATTGTTAATTTCCTAAAAATGAACTGAAAATGTATTTAGGAGCACTCTGTAAGTTTGGTGAAGAAAGTTCATAAAGTTTTCCTCTGTATAAAACAAACAAGAACTCTAATAATGCCAGGATACCACAGGAAAGAGTAGGGGTCATGAAACAAAAAAAAATCCTGTCTGTTTCTTTGTAAATGAGTGGTACGTTAGTCTACTTTTTAAGATTAAATCAAATTTGGATTTTATAACAACATAGCTGCTCATTTTAGAGTGTTTATTTCATTTTTAAAAGCCCTTGCAAAAATATTAATCAGTTTTGAATAGTCTTAGGTTGACAACATTTTTCCATATGCTGCAGCTGAAAGAATAGCCAATAGCACTGCCACAGTGGCTGGGGTCACATCTGGGCAAGTCAATACTTTAAAGCGCGGGCATCCTCACAGTCACACCAGGAATATGAACCCAGGTCACCTGGATTTAATGTGAATGTCTGGACCATAGCCTCATTGAGATTCTCAAGCAGCCTGCACTACTTCTGTCTACAGAAAAGACAGACAACGCCTCAGTAGTTTGCATAAAAATTATTCCAGCTTCCTTGTTACAAACATGAAAAGAGTGCTGAGTCTGTGGTGGAGAAGACACCAGTGGAAATTCTTATAGCTGAGTATCATTGCAGCTTGTGCTTCAGAACAGCATATTTGTATTACTTCCTTTATGTACACTGAAAACATATACTTTTCAAACTTCTTTAATTATAATATGCACGACTGTAAGTAAACTCAAGATTAATGTGTATGTTAATAACATTGTAATTCAACCCTCTGGAGGATGAATTAAAAGGATCCAAATCCTAAAAAGAATAGTAAACTTCAGGAAATACACTGTGATTATCTATTACTAGACTTCATTTTCAGACATGAGGAAAACTGCATAAGAAAACCTATGAAAATCAGGTGGTTCTTCTACATGGGTACTCATATGAATAATCTCCCTTTTCCACTCACAAATATTACCATTTAATTGTCTAACATTCATCACTATAGAAATGGGAAGTGTAACCTTGCAACCTCATTTCTGCACATTTTGAATAAAGGAAAATGTCAAGAAATTCAACCAAAATTAACTTGATGTTATTTTCTTTAGGCAGCTTCCCAGAGATCCAGTTACTAAAACATAATTTCTAAGTCACATTTTGAAGTGAACTGTGTGAGTCACAGAGGCATTAATTATCCTGTCATTTGCAGTCCAATATTACACTTAGTCAAGTTCCTACATGACTCTTCTTTTGTCATCATTACAAGGTCTTAGCTATTCTATTTACTTCTTACGATTCTGATTATTAAAAAGCATATTCCACTTACAGATGACCTCCTTCTTCTGTTTTTTGTCAACAAAGGAAAATTCGTGCTTTTTCAGAGTCCATTTCTTCTGGGGAAAACTTCTATCCCAACATACCCACAGAGAAGCCTAGCCAATAGATGTGGCGAGTGAGAATGGGTAGATTAATGAGCTCATTATAATTCATTAAAGAGTGATGTGGGGATGACTGCCCACTTTAATTAGTTTTATTACTGTAGGAAATTGTTTCATATGCCAAACTCATCACCAAGCATGTCTGGAAAACATTAGAGTAGTAATCAGGCTTGAGACAAGAACCTTTCATTATTCTATAAGGCTGAAGACTCTTATAATGACAAGTATTAAAAAGGATGGATATGAAAGGGGCTAGCATAAAGTAATTTATCATGTCTGATAATTCAGTGATAAACAGCACAATGGCAATCTTAAGTTAAAAAAATAGAGCAGCTGTGTTGCTATGGCACATCATGTACTCTCCCTGTAATCATGACATTAGCTGAGAGTAATAGATTTAGAAGGATTAATAGGTCAGGTTTACTCAGATAATAAATCTTAGTGAAAATTAACTATGACTCAAATATTCTAATGAAAACGTTAATTGGTAACTGGAATTTGTACAGTATACAGGCCTCTTCTCCCAGTCACCCTCAAAATTAGCAAATGCGTTTTCGCACACTGCTTGACAACTGAAGTTGTAAAAATCTAGAAGTTTAAGTATTAACTGTGTAAATAGATTGCGCTGTGCAGCCTTATTTAAAAAAATGGGAAGCATATAAATCAGTCTTTCAGTATATCTCAAGTAACAATATTAAATGGTGCTACATCAGCATTACATAACATCTGCCAATAAAATGTATTTAGCAAAGAGAATGAAGCTTTTCAGAGAAGCCAAACATTAATATTCCGCATTTCCAAAGCTTTTTTACCTCCTAAAAAAAAAAAATCCAAAATACAAGAATCCCCTTTGCTCCTCATCCCATCAAGCCCAAAGATTTATTCTCATATGTGAAAAGGCTTTGAGTTAAAAGGCAAGATTATCCCCTTGCTAAACAAAACAATGAAATCAAATCAAATACATCTTACTCCAGGGCAACCATATTTTTTTTAATATATTGAATGGCTTTTCAAACAAACAAAAAAAATAGCTTTTACTTCAATGTTATATTATCAAGGGTAATTATACTCCAAGCTCAGAGAAAAATCAATTCAAAGTAGCAAAACAGAGCTGCTCTGACACATCTTTCTTATGCTACTGGCTTATTTAAGATTTAATTCTTGATTCCAGTTCCACTCCACAGCTCCCAGAAAGCTGCAAATAAGTCTGAGATACAAGTGAGAACAAGGTGAGATGACAGTAATTTGGCAGTCTCCAAAATGTTCAGAATGATAAGTCTGCATGGATTAGCTAAGCTGCAGCTAGCTTTATCCTATATAAGAAAACAGTTCTGATGCTCAGTGAATTTTACTTGAACAAATGAATTTGGTGTATCTTGCATTGCTGAAATTACTCTTTCTGCAGCTCCCATAAACCCAAAATGTACAATTATCAGATGATGATGCCCATATGTTCTAATCTTCCCGTCCACAGTGGAAGAGAGTATGCTTTGTGTTGTATCTCTTTCCACTATTTCACAAATTAAGTTGCAGAAAAAAAATTCTCCTTACATAAAATGTAATATTTCAATTATCCTAGGTATTCCAGTTCAATTGCTAATTTCCCCCTGAAATAGATAATAACGCAAAATGGGGGAAAAATAGTGTTAATACTGCAAATACTTAATGGGAAATGTTGCTATTAATAGCATCTGCAAGAACACCCCTACCAATTCCTCCATTCATTTTAGTCACTGGACATGATAGTACTGAATAATATATTCAAAATACAATTATTCAAGAAAGTTTACAGCAAAACAGTATAGTTAAAATAAGGTAGTCATGATTGTTCTCAACTGAAATTACAGATATCAGATATTACGCCGTCTTAGCACGGATGAGGACACCTTGCTTATGAGTACGTACTGAGCCCTTCAATGTAAAAATAAATAAATAAATAAATAAATGGGCCCCCGACAATAATCCTTTATTTGGTGAGACTTTTGCAGATTGAGCAATACTCAAACTAATTTTCTATTTCTTCCCACCCAGGGTTCCTATTATTTTACCTGGTTTGTTTAGATGTTTAGTAAATTACTGTGTTGTACACAAGAATGACATAGTAAGAAAATTTGTTTACTTGTGAAGGGAATAATTTGAAAATACCAGCTGAACTGATTACTAAATCTGTATACTATACTCCGTCATCACTGAATATCTATGTATGTATGTAATATAGACAAGTATATATTATATTTCCACAGTTTCCTTTAGTTCTGGAGTACCTGACACGAAAATCCAAATGGGCCTCCAGTTTACAGAAAACAGTCTGTCATGGTTTTATGATTTTTGGTTATCAGTATTCCACATCACAACATCATGCAGTGTACTCGGAGCAAAGCTTTAGTCCTGGGTACCTGGAAGAGAAGAACTACGTTCCCCAAGAGCCTTTTCAAGTACTGTTACCATTCCTGCTCAGGGGAACAGATATAAGGGCACAGGTCATCTCACTTGGCCCTTTTCGCCCTTCTCATCTTGTGCTGCTGCTGGATTGCTGGTCCCGAACGCTTGCAAGGCTTCACAGTGTAGCATAAGGCCTTTGGCTCTCAGACAATCTTTCTCTCAATTATTTTTGATTTATATTGTATTATAGTGCGTTATCTTGCATTTCGATACTATATTTAGTAAATTAGTTTGTTTCTCCTCAGATCACTGCCACTGTTTTTAATTATTTTGGGGTTCCCTGGGTTTCCCTTCCTAGAGGCGCGGATTCTGCAGAATCCCTCTGCCCCACTAGTCGCGGAACTGGGCCAGATCAGCCCATAAACTCTCAACACAGTCTTAAAAAAAATACTCACAATGAGAGTAAGCTGGGGGTCTGTGAAAGGTATGACAGCTTTAGTGTTTGGACCAACTGCATTAATAAAACTTACTATAATTAAAAAAAAGAAGAAGAAGAAGAAGAAACAGTCCACTAAACATGGAAATAGAGTCTTTCAGTATGTTATTAGCACTTCATTCATGGTACTCTATTATATTTTCTCAAAAATACTCAAAAAACTATATTAGAAGATAGGCTATCAACCGTATTGTTCTCCTCTCATTAAAAAATAAACTACATTTTTCATCAGTTTAACTCGTTCAGGACAAATAACTGCTCAATTATCCCAGTAACATCTCTGATCTGCATCAACATATGCATCAAATTCAGCCTTTGAGACTTCCAGTTCAGAAGATGTGCATGACATCAGCCATTTAGTTTTATTTAAAGGAAAAGTGTTCTTTTTTTCATACTCTCCCCACTTTATATTCTTTCTACATACATTTTTAAAAAAAATGTGAAAAAAAGAGCAAGCAACAACTCAGTCTATGAAGAACAACTAGACAGGATCTAAACTAAGGATATTAATGGAAATTAATCAGCAAAATAAGCCTGAAATGTTAAGATCACTTATGTATATATCTTAAACAAAAAGCAGATTATGGACCCTGACTTTGCTGGCACATGCACTTTAAGTAACTGTTATTAGTGATTAAACTCATGTGTACAACTAATAATGTGGTTTTGTACTTAAAAGGTTGTCTTAATGTTCAATTCAAATTACATACAAAAACCTCCTTATGCTGGCGGCTTGGAAATTGAAAAGCAATTTAATTCCTTCCTGGTTACATTTCTCAATTGGAGACTAAAGTAAAATCTAAAAGAAGATGATAGCTCCAGGTCTAACACTAGCTGATTACGCCAACTACTTATGCATTTTTTCTGAGAGTATATTTGCTGTTGTCAGTGCTTCAAACATTTGTCATACAAAGATTTTTAGCTTCATAGTAAACCAAGTAAAATTTTGACTTAAGTATTCTTTGTCAGCAGCTGTTATATTTATGTACCATTGACATTAACTAAGATCTATAAATGTCAAACGTTATTTCCTGAAAATACAAAATAGCTGATTTTTGCATTAAATGAGCAGAACTAAAATTAAGGGAGAAATATCATCTGAGTGTGAGACTGCTGTGGAAATACACGTGGTTTCATCTGATTTCCCCCATTTTCTCCTCAGGAAATTTAGGCATGTGAAATAAGATTTTCACAAAGATGAGTATAGAATGATACAAAAAAAAGTCACAGAGATTCTGTCCTTCGGTGCCTTTCAAATTGTGGATGAGGAGCTTAATTACGGCTATAAACTTGGGACAGAGATGACTTGCACATCTATATACATGATTAAAAACCTGTCTTAATGATGTCCTGATCTTTAAAGATGGTATTAAGCAGTCTATTTCATGGGTTAAATCTTTGGAGCATACCTCACCATTTACTGTTACTGTCCACTGAATGACTCATTTCCACAGGAAGTTTTCATCATGTTAAAAGGTGCCTCCAAAGCAGACTTCTCTATGTTAAAGACATAGTTTTTTTTCTTTTGTCTGCCATACACATAGCAAGAACTCATAGAACAGACTGCGAAAATACTAGCAACAAATCTGTAGTGCAAAATAAAGAGGCCAGTTATATCCAGCACAGCCTCATACCTTGAAACAAACTGCAAAACATTAGAAAACTTTGTCACTTTGCTAAGCTTAAGTAATTCAAAACCAAGCAGAGGTCATGGACTCCATCTTCTCTTTGCTGTAAACTTGACAGTTTTCAAGATTAGAAAAATTTGCCTGTAAGTTTAACAGATACAGACACAGCTCCACAAAATATCGGTAATATAGCAGTGCAGCCTTCCTACCAACCATGCAAGTCCTGCTCAAGTAAACACTATTACATGCATAATCAATTAAAAAAAAAGCAAAATAATTTCTCTAGCAGAAAATTCTTCTTTCCTCCCATTAAGAGACAGTCACCACTATACTCCTAGAACCACTCCCATTTTCTATATATCCCCACAGCTGTATGATGTTGAAAGATTTGCTCTACATATTTTCCCAAGAGCTGTTTTTTGACTTCAGAGTCACTGGGAGTCTGAACTAGGAAAGACAGGCTTTGTACTCACTATGGTGTCATGAAAATTAATGGGACTATGCAAACTAGTAAGCCTATGTTAAACACCTATGGGAGTGAGCAATAATTTTTTATACCCTGCAGAGAGATAAGCGTAGACTTCAGAGAACAGAAAAAGTCGAACTGAATTTGCAGAGATGTCAGATAGAATGAAAACTGTAGAGCAGAACTCCATTAAAGTAGAGGCATAGATTTTCTCATTTCAATGGAAAGAAGTAACCTCAGAAAGAAATGCAATCATATATGGTATCATAAAGATCAATCTGGGCATACCTTTTTCTCACTACAAGAGCAACATGCTTTCTGTTAGGCACCTTATTGCCCAGTTGCTTTAGATTGTTTTTTTTGTTGTTGTTGTTTTGTTTTGGTTACTCTGTTTAATTTTACAATTCCTGGTATGCAGACAAATATAAAAGGATGAAATTATTTAATTCCTCAGAAAACATCAGATGAATTACTTGCTATTTAATTTCCTCTAAACCTCACAAAACCAAGAAAATCCTGATATAAATAAGCTACTGAAAAATGTTTTATGAATGCTATTAGCCTTTGCAATCCAATCCAATAAAAGCAAAGTGGTATATGTGTTAAGTATGAGTGAGAGCAGACAGCATTAACCTCTTAGTGACCAAAATCCAAACCAAATCCTAATTTAATAGCAAAAGAGCTGCTTACTGACCATTTACTGCTGTGAATATGAAAGACCAGACTTTTTGCCACTGAGTTGCCATTCTCGGTGCTGGGACAGGTGCTCAGCAAATTTGAAGAAAATCTGACAAAAACTGAACAAGAAAATATAAATAAAAAAGCTTATTTGCAGAAAGCATAACCTTGCATGTAGAATACAAGTTTATGCATTTGAATCCAGACTCATAGCATACAACTCTCTCCAGTAGCTATAACTGAAATGATGCCATTCTTCCGAACAAATGTGCCTATGCAGTTCTTTATTGGACACAGGTGACAAATGACGCATCAAGTAAGGTTTGTCCTGATTCAGGATTATCCCCAATTTCATCTATGGACTCTTACTTCTGCTATCTGATGTGATTCCATTCTACTGGGAATAAAGTTAGATGCAGAGGTCAAAATTATATTGCTTTGGGCACCACGTCCAATTACTTTACCTTGGGCGTTTCCACAGGGATGCTGCTTCCTGATGCAGGAGGGCAGTATCTGAATGCCTTCTCAGTACAGTTGCTTCTATGCACTAGAGGATAAATCGTTAATCAGCTCCAAAAATAGTTGCTGAATTTTACCTGTGCATTAACCTCAGTCACAGTTCAGGCAGTATCATACGCAAAGACATCCAAGCTAGCCAATACTTGCTAGTTATGGCAAAAGTCAAAATAGATTGACATAGCCAACAGCAGGGGAAAGAGGAAGTGGAAATGGCTGACTAGCAGAAACAGGTAAATATAAGACTTCCAAACACAGAGCTGGGCTTCCTGCACAGGAACAAACCAAATTTTCTTTATCTAATAATTTCTGCATAATATTGAACTCAAAACGTTTGAGTATCTCTCAAAAAAACCAAACAAAAACATACAAGGATCTCAGATCTCAGTGTCAAAACTGGGCTGAGAAAAAAGGGGCTCAGCTTATTTGAAGTGACAGTTTCTCTCCTGCTTATCAGACCTGGCTTTTGAGAAAGTTTGATAAAATGCCTGGACTTCTGTATGCAGTGAAAAAAGAAAACCCCATGCTCTGCAATCATATAAAATGAGGATATGATGTGAAAGAAGTGTCAATTTGCAATGCAATAAAAGAATTAAATAAGGCAGGAAAGATGATGTGACAGAATATGTAAGGAAAGTTGTGAAAAAAAAATTAATTTGGAGTAAGCTATAAAAAAAATTGAAGAAAAAGTAACTCTTGGATAGAAAATAAAATCCATAGTAAAACAAAAGAGAAAGACTAAATGTCACAGAAAAATCTCAATTCTATTATAAATTGTCTGATCAAATTGACATTACCAAAACAGATCAAGTAATGTAAATATCAAATTATGTATAAATAGAATATTGTTTTCTTCTACAAGAACCTAAAACGAATGCTTTATCAGATGTCCAAACATGTAACAGGCAAGAAATTAATTTGCTGAAAGACTGGGTGCAGTATTAATCTTTCATTTTTGTCTTTGAAAGAAAAGCAATCCTGTGGAAACCATTCAGAAATAATAATGGCCTATGGAATGAAGTCAGAGTTGCAGCTAAAGCACCCACAGTTCAACAATTCTGAGCATTCAATAATTTTTGAAGAGGCAATCCCAGAAGAAAGTTGCTGTACCAGCAGGAAAAAAAAACCTCAAATTGGTGAAAAGTCAGCAAAGGAATGCTAAATTTGATGTTATAGACCATATG
>PPHD01025735.1:0-11667 GCA_002909625.1 Bambusicola thoracicus
GCACTTCCTTTTGTTTTAGGAAGTGGTTAATTCAAAAATAAGAAGGATAATTTTAAGTAATTCTACACACATTACTGAGAAGGTATCAAGTGATAATATCTGACATCCTTTCCCCTCTTTTTGTCTGAGCGAATCCTCCTTTGGCATGGAAGCAGGAGTGGCTATTTAAACAACAGCAGTTTATCTACAGCTCCTTAGGGTTTCGCTGTCATTTGTCTGGGATGGTAGAAACATGAACCCTAATTCAGCATTGTTGGAAGCAAAGGATTTCCATGTCACTGTAGTAAAGGAGAGTTTTAATGTATGACCATTTCATAATCACTTCTTCCACTATAAGTTTTGGGGAGAATTTTTTGCAAAACTGTGGGCCAAGAAACATTGCAGCCAGAAAGTCCACTGACCCCTCGATGTCATTGCTAACTGCAGCAAATTACTTCAGGACTGTTCTTTTACGCTGAACCTGGTAAAAATGTTATTTACCCACTTCTGAAACATTCCCAGTATCTGGATCTGAGTGATTGTGGTTGCTCTTGACAGAACGCACTGGCAGCCAAGGGACAGCAGACTGCAGGGCTGATGCACGGGAGAATGAGACTGCTTCCCCGTGACCTGGAACCTGCCTACCGCTGCTGGCCAGAATTCAAAATGCTACTGCACAATTTATTCGGGACTCTTTGTTGTGAGATTCTCTGAGTCACACATTGAGGTTATTCCAATCCTACAGCTCCTAAAGATCAGCACTGGAGTGATAACTTCAGAACTTTTTTTTCTTCAACTTCCTTTTAGAGCACCTGTGAAGGAAAGGTTCTTTTTGGCAAAACACATCCTACTAAAAACTATCCTCTCACTATCCTACTAAAAGCTCTGGACAAAAGCTGAGAGTTTTCCCCATTCCCAAGCTAAGCCTTCTAACTTCCAGGTCTGCCTGATACCAGATGGGTGGAAGTATGGGTGCTCACAGCTCCGGGAGGTATCTGCCATACGTGAAACTGAGAGGTTTGCAAACCAAGGAAAGATGTTTAAGATTACAAAGCTTAGGGGAAGATTATAAGGCTTTGTCCTTCAACTGTAAATGTGGGAGGAATCCTGGCCCCAGGGGAATCATTGATTCAATTGTGGCCTGGGCTGCATACAAAGTCCTGTGTTTTTGATTTAGAGTGTTCATTCATTTCCAACCCTTTTCCTTTACCATCCTTCATTGCTGCTCTCCCCGGGGATGATTCAGTGGAATAATGCCATACGAGTTTAACGCCCATCCAGCAGGAACATTTGAGGACAGTCTTGAAACCGAGCAAGTGTTTTATTATTTGCTGGAGAGGAATGTTTTCATGAAGCAGTACCCTTAGGTTGACTGCAAATAATATGCCTTATTAATAAGCTCTTTTAGCTGAAGAGAAATCTGCACAAAATGCCCCACTGTCCAACAACCAAGTGAGGCTGGCAGAAGTAGACAAGACCTTTGGATACAGCAGAAATAATTAACTGCCTGTTACTTGCCTTTGCAGTTTTTTCCTCTTGCTGCCTTTGCTCTGTCTTTTCTGTTTGGATTATTCCCCTTGCATTTTTCAGTCACGTTATTTTTTTTACTGGAACAAGTAAAGCCCAGGATGGCACAGTTTGACCACAAAATAAGTCTCCAGCATCAGGAAACCAACAGTGTCTTCCCAGGTCTTTGGAAACCAAGAATCCTTACTCCTAACTTTCCTTCTGAACTGCATCTGCCCAGGGTGTGTGTGCACGTGTGTGCACTAATATGGTGCCTCTAATCAACACACAGCAGAAAGATGACCCTGTTTGCAAGACTACGTGCAAACAGATGCCTATATACATTTTACACGATCATTTGAAATTCCCCAAACCAGGATTTGTTCCAAGCCATCTTGTAAGTACAACTATTTCTCCATTTTATTTTAAAAGCAACTACCCTGAGAATTTTTAAGAACTAACAGATCGTAATGAAATTGTCAGGGGAAGCAGTTAGCAGCAGACATTAACGTAATAAATGCAGGCCAATATTTACCTTGGGTACCTGAATAATCTCTTGATGGAAAGGAGTATTGTATTCTCCTTGGTGCTTTGCTGCAGGAGCATTCTCCAGCAGTAAAACCGCAAAAGCAGGTTTAATTATTAGCTGCTTTGCCACCTTGGTGGCTTCAGCAGGCTGCAAGCAGGCTTCACAGATAAAGGCACCCAGGCACACCCAAAGGCTGTGTGGGAAGAGTTTTGAAAGAAAAAGCTGGAGCTGACTGCTCCCTCTGAAGGCTCCATCTATCCTAGACAAACAGCTGTGCAGGGGTGCTCTGAGGTTGAGTTGCTGGGCTGAGCACTGCTGCTCCTGCTAGCCGGCTTGCTGTGCGGGAAGGTCATGAAGCGTGCTATCCTGGTGTCCCAGAGGGACAGATCCACACAGGGTTCCCTTGGTGGGTGGAACAGATAATACAGAACATGAAACTGGCCTGCCTCTGTGTTCAGTGTTACACAAGACACCTGCAGTGAGCTTCCAGCTCTGTGACAGAGGCAGGGCATCCTGAAGGACGCAGCACTTGCCTGGAGCTGAGAATAGTACACACAAAACCACCCACAGCCCCCTTTGCTGTCTGTGGTCCTGCCTTCTGGACTGTCCTGGGGAGGTTTTTCATAGACTGAAAGTTATATGGGATCCACGCTTGCTTTTCTACCTGTGACTGGATCAAGTGACGTGCAAACTGTTGAGTTCTGGCTGCCAGAGAGGGACACATATGGCCCATGGGCCTGCATTACCAAACCAGCCAGCACAAACAGGCTGTGACACAGTTACAGCAAGTGAGACAGAGAGACAAAGAAGGTCAGGAAGACATTATGGCATGTGGGGCTAGAATGAATCACCTCAACAAAGAGAAGACTCAGCCAAGCTATAGGCCCCAGTAGGAACTGCTGGGCCATGTGGCACTGCACAAGTGACGCAGATGCCCCAGTTGCTATCTCAGGCCAGAGCCAATGCCAGGAAGCCATTAAATATGATGGTAGTTAATTGTAATAACAGAGATCACGCAGCTCCTCCACTCCCTTCTCTAACTCTTCCCAGCTTACACACTGTCTGCATGCTGCCCTACTGTGAACATTACAGGAGAGGTCATGCACATACACACCTGATTCCATGTTCACCTACACAGAGTGACCTGGCGGGCAATTCACCCCTGTGCTTGCCTCCCATGGAAGTCTTCACGTCAGCTCAGCCTATTGAGACTCCTTGGGGAAACATAAGCACGAACAGTATCAGCTGCATTTTTGTGTGCTCATAGGCTGCAGTTAAACCTCCAGAAATACAAAATATCACATGGGAAACATTTTTCCCATTTAGGATTAGACACAAAGTTGTCAGCTCTCATAGTTAACAAGAACAGAAGTTCTGGAGACCAGCTAGACAAAGATCTAGGAATTCATTGATTTTTAACAGCCAGCGTAAGTACATACATATTAGATAGTATTTACAATGATTTTATCTCACTACAGTGATACAAACTGCAAACACCAGTGCATTAACAACATTGGTATGCTGTGATGCTGCTAATCAAATAAGGACTTATTTTTGCTTTTTTTACTTAGTCCTTTTCTTACAAGAATATCTTCCTGCATGGAAATTTCCAATTAAGAGATAGGCTTTGGTCTATCTAATTATCAAAGGCACAAAGTATGTCCACTATAGGCGGCTAATAAAAAAATAAATAAGCGTATTCCTAGAACTCCACTTGGCGCTGGACACAATTCTAAGGTCATATGTAGTTTACATACAGCAGGTTTTTTGCATAGCAGCTTGACATATAGCAGGAAAAAGACCTTTACCCCACTGTTAACTAACCAGATAATATTCATTATAGGTCGATAGGTGGAAACTTGATGGACAAACCCTTTGTGGGACAGCTACAGTAATTGCTTTGCCATCTCAGCAATGATAGAAATGGATTCTATCCATTGGCTCTGAGGATACTGTGACACATCATTTAATTCACCCATGCTGATGTGAAATTTGTTCTTCCAAACATTAAGACAGAAACATCTGGGTAAATACAAAACAGCTGAACGCAAATAAAGCTTTCAAGAAGCCATGTTCACAGTTGCTACATACAAATAGCCATTCATAATGAACTGTACAGAATTGGCTTGTAAGAAATTTAGATGATGCTTTTTTGAAAAATGCCTGAAGTTACTCTTCCATGCTTAACCACACACACAAAAGCCCTGCTTTCCAAAAGTCACCACCATTCCTGTTTGCTTCCAAGGGAACAATTAGCTGCCCTGGACTTATTATATCAAAGCACTTCCACTATGCATGTGAATTTTGGCTTGGAGACACAGTTTTGAACATCACTTTTCAAGTGTATTGCTATAAGCACTACTGTGAGCGGGAAGGGCCGCTGGCTACAACTCTTCGTTCTGACATTATTCAGTTTATTTCATTAAATAATTCACTTAACTCACACTTTAAAGTATGAATAATAATAATAATAATAAATCTTGTCCTGTAGCAGGCAGAGCTTACACTTGGGGGCAGGACTCACCTCATTAGACGCTGATTTAATCTCAAAGTTGTTCACACTGGGTTTTCTTTATAGTCATGGACAGAAATGGGCACTGTGAGTGTAGAATTCATCTGAACAAGTACATATAACCCTTGGAGGAGATAAATCACACTGCAGTCTCCACTGACAAAGTTGATTAGATCTCCACTGACTCTAGAGGGAGACTCGTGATCTGAAGATGTTTGCATCAGCTACCAATTCCCAGGCATGAATCCCTCCCTTATTGTCAGTTTGAGACTGTGGTTTCACAATCGGCATAAACAACTACGGGACGTAGCTAGTTTATGGTCACACACTTTTTCCTGCCCTAATCACATGTTTCTGTGTGTCAGCTCTAGCTGTCCTGTAGCCCCAAGTAAATAGGATTAGCTTGCTGAACTGGTTGAAGAAAAATAATTTGGTTTTGGTTGCACTAGCAGGCAGAACTGATGCCCCTCATGGGACATCTAGCATAGCTAGATCTGAGGACTGGTTAGGGACAGCAATGTGATTTCCAGCTAGGAAACATGCCTGCCCTTTCTGGCACCAGTTATTTATTTAGTTATTTATCAGTTAGTTAGATTAGCTTAAGTCAAACATGTAATTGCCTCCATGAAAGGCAGTCACGAAAATAAATAGATTTAGTTACAGAACATAAAGTCAATATGTTTATGCTCACTGTCTTGGAATATGACTTGACAAACATCAAATGCATCTTACTGTTGATAAGAGAAAAGGTGATCAGACATAGCACAGACCTTCAAGTTTCCATCCTTATGTGAAGGCCACATCTGGTGCTTGAAGTGATGAACAGTGTCCAGAACATCTCAGAGTCAGGTTCACAGCATATTCCAAATCACATCATCTCTAGGGAAAGGAAATTTTAAATGATCATAGAATCACCAAATCATAAAATATCCTGAGTTGAAAGAGGTCCACAAGGACCTCCACATCTCAAACTTGATGCAGTTGGTGATTGCCCAGCCCTCCAGTTTTCAAGATCTCTCTGCAAGGCCTCTCCACCCTTGAGGGAGTCAACAGCTGCTCCAAATCTAGTGCTGTTTGCAGACTTACTTAGTATACCTTCAAGTCCTGTATCCAAGTCATCGATGAAAATATTTAAGAGAACTGACTCTGAAATGAGCCCTGCAGAAGCTCACTAGTGACTGTCCACCAGCCTGATGTAACCCCATTTACTGTAACCCTTTGAACCCAACCCATCAGCCAGTTGTTCACCCATTGCATTAAGTTTTTGTCTAGCTCTATCCTGGAGATTTTGTCTGGAAGCATACTGTGAGAAACAGTACCCAAAGCTTTGCAGAAGTCCAAAAAGATTACATCAATTGGCTTCCCTTGATCAACAAGTGGGTAACCTTGTTGTACAAGGAGATGTAAATTCATTACACAAGACTTTCCTCTCATGAACCCATGTTGGCTGTGACCAATGGCTGCATTGTCTTTCACATGTTTTTCAGTAACTCTCAGACTAATCTTCAACTTTTTTTCCAGGCACTAAAGTGAGACTGATATACTTGTAATTACTAGGGTATTCTTTTCTGGCCTTGAAAACTGGGACACAGTTTGCCATCTTCCAGCTGACTCAGATCTCTCCTGGTTCCAAAGACCACTGAAAAATGATTCAGAGGTCTCACAGTGATGCCAGCCAACTCTTGGAGTACCCTGTGATAAATCCCATTGGCATCATAGACTTACATATATACAGCTGGAGCAGCAAATCCCATGCAAGTTTGAGGTTGGCTGGGAGTTCACTGTTACCACAGTCAAGATCCTCCAACTCAGATCTTCAGGGATTCCAGAGCCCATCATTAGGGACAACTGGCAAAATGAATGGTGTTTTTCCATGGATATATCCATTTGTGTAATGAAATTGTCCATATCAAGCTGATACAATTAATATCTAATAAACAAATGGTAAAATGGGGAAGACATCTACTTAAAGGACTTTATGTGAAAAAGACTGTCACCATGATGGATGGATGCCATTCTGACCTGACATGTGCACCAAGAAGAGCAGATCTGTGTGAGTAGATAAGCTGACTGGAAACACAAGGTGTACCTGGATTGCCTGCCCAGGATGAGCCTGAGGCTGCCCTCAAGATCAGACCTGCTGTTTCTGGGTCACAGGAAGCCTGTGATCATTTCACAGAAGTCCCCATGCCTATGCACGTTCTAAAACTCCTGTGCTATTAGGCTGCTTGGCAGGCCCGTCTTACAGAGCAGAAATAGGATGTGCCATATCCTGTGCTCATGGCTCTTCCAGGAATCAGCCTTTAAGATCTCTTATACACAAAGCCAATGTGATGGCTTTCATTCCAGTTTGCCTGAGGATTTTCCTCTTTTGAGCCAATACTGTTCTTGCACTAAGTTCTTACACTGGCTAGTTCAGTCCCTGAGACTGAAACAAAATACTGTTGTGGCATTCCCCTGATGTCACCAGAATCCTAGCAGATACTGAGGTGTATCAGCATGCCTCCTTTGGTCAAGGCAAATGTGCCACCACAGGGCATTTCTTCTTTGGTAGCATAACACAGAAGAGGTTTGCAGTCTCAAAGGATTCAAAGCTGTCCTTATTTTGAGCTAACTTTGCAGACGGCAGAACATACACTTTTTTGATTTCCCTACAACTTCCACTGTTCTTATAGGGACATCTAGAGACTTATCTGGAGGGACCTAATCATCTTTACTCCTGTGAGCAACCTTTAGAAAACCTACATCAAAGAAATTCAGGATCCTACAGTGATAGTGATAACCTCTGCTTCCAAATAATCCATTTTAATGCAAGAAAACATAGCATGTTATCAGACTGATTTCGTAGGTAGGTTGGACAGGCAGCTGCTGGAAGCAGCATCAGTGATTAGCTCACATCCTCCGTCTCTGTCTTCAGTAGCCCTCTGACTCTCAGCCTGAAGGCTTCTAGACCCAGCACAGTGGTAAACAAACATGGGAGTTCAAAGCTACCTGGCTTCACTTGTGTTGCTGACAAAAGAGGTGCTCCAGAAGCAGGCTCTTAATGAAGGCAGTGTATAAATGCTGGAGTTACTACTTGATGTGTCTGATTGGCCTTCACCTCCCCCTCCTATCACTTGGGCCCCACAGAACAAATGTAGAGAGGGAGAGAAAAACCTGCACCTACAAGATAAATTAATAAATAAAAACCAAAGCGATATCCTAGACAGAACAAATAGGGCCACAGAATGAAATTTCCCAAAACTGATTTTTAGGTTAGACACATTCCAGAGTCAGACACCTAGAACTGTGTTTTTATTTCTAATATGCATCGTGTGCCTGTGCCAGCTGTCCTGGGGGAACATCAGCTGCCCAGCACCTCATGAACCTACACTTAAGTATGACAGGAGGCTCCAAAGTTTAACTACCCAATGCAGGGTGCATTGACTACAGGCCCAAAAGGGTCTCTTCTGACACTGATTGTCAGAGCAATCAAAGCAAAAGTAAGAGGTGCTCACTTGTCTCACAATTGCTCAGAACAATAAAGAGCCACACACGCTCAGACTCTGATTACTTAGAAGAATAGAATGTGCACTGATGTTTGAAACAAGAATACTAGTAACAAATCCTTTGATTATATTAACAAATACATAGATTCAGATAATGCTTAGATTACAGGCAGAGATCTCATGTTCTTTCTAAAGATAATGAAAGGCAGAGTTTAACAATATGATTTATTAAAAATACTGTGAAGGATAATTTATTTCAGTAATAATAAGAAATGTTACCGAGCAATCAGCTGTAAAGACGTGTTTTTCATTCCATAATATTCCACATCTACAGAATTTTCCTATCCCTGCTGTATCACTATTACATATCCAGCAGGGAGCTGCACTGTCTGGAATAGTAAATAACACCACACTTATTCCTGATTCTTTTTTTTTTTTTTACCTTTAACGATGAATACACTGATGGTTTTTTTAGTAGGATCAATCTGAACGCTGGTTGAATAAATTATTAGCTCTAAACCCACAAAGTCTGTTAACTTTACAGCTGATGAGAGCAACAGTTTTGCCCGCCTACCTGTGAATTTTAAGGGAATCCTGACTGTATCATAAGCAGAGCAAGTGGTAACCAAAACCATCAGGAAATGCTCTCCAATTCCACAAAAAAAAAAATGCATATTCATTAAAAAGTTAGAGATTAGCTGTGCAGTTAATTGTGGGAGACGTTATGAGGCAATTGCAGGCTGCCAAGCGCTACTGGATCAAATTATGGACTGACAGCGAGAAGGCAAAACAACTAACCTACAAAGGAAAGAGCAAAACTGGACATTAGATAGGCATAGTTTAAAACCCGTTTCTTTAGTAGGGAGAAAAAAAATCAGGAAAATGTTCACTTTTTCATCTGCTTTTTTAGGTTCACAAGTATAGAAGATGATACCCTGACCTATTTAAATTGTCTGGAGTTCTGCCAGGTTTTACTAATACAGTAAGCAAGTGGAAGAACAAATCTCTCTACAGAGCAAGATTCCCTTTGTCTCCCATTACAGCTACAGTCTTTCTTCACAGGCCACAAGTGAAAGCATTTAAGCACGTGCTTAACTTGCTGTTACTCAAAGAAGGCCTTTTAATGAACTGCAAATATATGTTTAAGTCCTTTTCTTGATAACGCTGATTTCCTGAATCAGAATACAACCATGAATTTGACACAGGACTACATGCACAGTAATACTTCTCGTTTGTATTGTTTCTCATTACAGGGAATAGACTTGTTAATATAGGTAAACAGTGAATGTTTTTGTTCTCTTCGGTGCTGCTGACTGGATCTAATTTGAAGAAACCTCGCTAGGACAGCTAACAGAGAGGCATTGCCTGCAAGAAACACAGCCTAAAATGAACACTGACAGCCTTGAAGTGGAACAGACAGATGGAGTCATGTTTGTCAGAGTCCCACAAGCCTTTATTAAAAGCAGACAGGTCTGATGACTGTGCAGAAAGGGAACAAGTTAGGTGTTAAAAGGAGGCAGCATGCTCTGTGATATGTGACTGCATTAGAAGAACAGAGACAAGGCTTCACCTCTTCCAAGTGGAAAGGCATGTAGCGAAGGGCCTTTGTGGCTGACCACTCTCCACAGCAAAATTTGCACAGATTCAAAGGAAAAGGTAATGACTTTATTTACTCAGCAAACATGCTGAGTAACAGTGAATCTCCCAACCAAAGTCCTATTCTTCCCACAGTGCTCAGCAGACCGAGAGTTCAGCAGCACGCAGTACAGAAAATGTTGCCTCAGAACAGGCAACATGAAGCAGCTCTGTCTCGCTTTTTCCTATCTTGTCACCCAGCTGTGGGGTGGTAATGAAGCTGCTCACTGGAGATTCAGAGTCACTTCTCTCCTCAAAACGTGGAGCATTTTCAGTAAGCAAGCAGACTTGGAAACTGTTCACCCCACACGTGTGGAACGGAAACAGAGCCTAGAGAAGAATTGGGTTAGTCACAATGCCTGGAAGCCTAAAAAAAAATACCCACAAAGCAAAACAAAATTTAAAAAAAAACAGTCCTCTGTACTTTGAAGATACAGTATTCTCCTCAAACACATAAGAAGGAACAGAATGTTCTCCTGTAAGCATACGCTCTTAAGATTTGACGAGGTACCTTTATCAGTCACCTTCCTATTAATCTTAACATTTATAATGTTGCCACATAGACAGCCCTAAATTTAGGAACGATCCCTGTTCTCATGGATGCTGATGCATGGTAGAACAATAGAAAAGCCTGGGAAAAGCTGTGTAGGACCTATTGGTTTATGAGAAACATTGTGGGGCAGAGGTAGCGTCTGTGTTCACCATGTCCAGCAGCAAGACCAGGCTACCACTGGGGACTGTTAATCTAAGTCCCTGCATTTCAAGTGAATGAAGATAATGGTGGCTGCTGGGTCCCCTAGAGCAAATCTAGATGCCTAGTCCTATTTGATGGGGAGCACTAGAAGGCTAGAGTAACCATTACCCCTTCCAGCCTGACAAATAATTGTATCCTTCCTGTTTCCTGAGATATATGGTCCCTATGTTGTGGATTTTTGCCCCAGGAGGAATTCAGTATTCATCCAGGTATAGTAGGAAGAAAAGCTATCCCTGGACAAGGGCAGAACCGGAACATGCTATCCCATAAGGGGAAAATGGCAGAAGACTGACTGGTTTCATGGGATCTTTGAGCAGATAAGGAGGCCTCGTGGCGAAGAAATATTAAAAGAATCATTCATCTAGGCATCGTCCACATACTAAGAATGCCAACAAAGGTCTTTATACAGTTCATGTTTGAGGTCAGTCAAGTTTTATTGGTAAGGATGGTGCCGATATATGATTTCCTGCTAATTTCATGGAGAAGCAGAGACCCAGTACTTCCAGTCATCAAGAAAACTATGATGACTGAGGGGAACCAGCTAAGACTTGGTTTCAGTAATTCCTCAAGTCTAGTAAGTGAGAGACATTAAACTCTTTGCTCTTCCCAGCTATGCAAATACCACTGGATTAACACCAGTCCCTATAAAAAGTTAACCCTAATGAAGTAAAGGAGGTTTAAGTTGTGCTAGTTTCTTTGACCCATATATCCTACATTTGGTAATTCTTCTTCATTAACTAATGACCACGTGTGGGGGTGAGGAGCAGAGGACATGAGCATGTTCCACTGTAATTGTGTAATTGATGGTCAGCTTCCCAATTACCTATACCACCTTATTAAATGATATTATGGCACAAGGGAAGCCAAGTGGATGAGGAGAATGTTACAGCAACCTGACTGCTGATTCTCTTGAAGTACTGGTAGTCATTAAAACATTCCATGTGGTTTCCTAAGCTAAATTAAAAGCAGAGCAGACCTAGATTTTGATAAGAACAATCTCACAGAAAATAGGGGTCAGGGTCACAGGTCAGTACAGGAGTGTGTGTCATGCCCGATAATGTAAAGAACACGATGCTGTAGCATAAGTGAAGAAGAGCCAGTGGCGTGCAAAGACCAGAACAACACAGTAGGCACACATGAACTTGCTGGAAGTTTGCTGAGCCTACTCCAGCTGTCAAAGAGCACTGCACAGCCCCCAGAACAAGATCCCTTTGGAACTTCCAGGCGTAGCAAAGGGTTCTTGTATTCCTGCTACATCTTTCCC